>CAUYSK010085466.1:0-29126 GCA_963575035.1 Avahi laniger | reverse complement strand
TGGCGTGGATACGGAGAGGTAGGAACACTCATACACTGCTGATGGGACTGCAAATTAATGCAACCTCTGTGGAAAGCAATATGGAGATACCTCAATGAGATACAAGTAGAACTACCATTTGACCCAGCAATCCCATTACTGGGCATCTACCCAAAAGAGCAAAAGTCGCTCTATGAAAAAGACACCTGCACTCGAATGTTCATGGCAGCGCAATTCACAATTGCAAAGATGTGGAAACAACCCAAATGTCCATCAATACATGAGTGTATTAATAAACTGTGGTATACGTATACCATGGAGTACTATTCAGCTTTAAGGTGTGAAGTTTTATGTTTTATCCATACCAACATATTATGTGGCATCTTTGTATTTAATGAATCTCATCCTGATAAGGTTCAGTGTCATACAGATCATACCCTAAACAGTTTTTTTATAAGGGGAGAAAGATGAATTTCAACAGAAGTGATGATCAGCTTGTAGCTTGTTTGATAATTAATTAATGAAGAGGAATTAATTATATGAACGCAACTTAAAAACAATTAAATTTCTTGCTGATTTGACACAAAATACTACCAAACAAAAAATGACCTAAAAGTCAATATGCCACTACTATGAAGACACCGATGACGAATTAGTTAAAGAGTGGTCTTAATGAACAATCATTTAAGATTACTCAGTCTACAAGGAAACTTGAAATGCCCTGAAATTTTACATTTCACACATGAAAAAAACTTGATAAAAATTTCCCTCATCTATGACAGTAATCCTCAACATTTTGCACACATTATCAATTCATAATGAATTGTGAATCAAAAAGAAACTTTGAAACTATCAATAAAAAATATATTTCCATCAATTGTGCCAGAGGAAAGACTAAATAATCTGTTTCTGCTATAGAAAATGATATTACAAAATCATTATCCATTTTCAAATGTAGGAAAATAGTATTATAGAAATGTGTTAGTTAATAAATTATGTTATTTTTCTGGATTATGTGATTGTTGTTTTTGTTTTCTTGAGTTTATCTTTTGTGATGTCTTTTTAAAATAAATGTTTCCTCTTATACCTGATTTTATATTCATATTTTTGTATTCTTTTTTCTTAAAATTGTATAATTAAAATCCTAACTTGTGTAAGCTTTGGGCCCCATAAAACCTGGCTCTAGCCTTGCCTAACATAGCGTGTGAATTCCCTGGAACAGTTAGTGGCATAAATAGTGATGCGGTCTTCCCATTTTCCTGTATTTGTTGTAGGATGGGAGAGAACAAAGAATACCTTATACTGTTTCATTAGACCTTAGAGCAACATAGTTAGTCTAATTGTAATGCAATCCTGATTGGATACCAACATAAAAGCAACATAGTTTTAACTTCTTTAAGAAGTAACTTTATTGGTTTTTAAAATTACAGAAGTCACACAACCTATTAAAAAATTCAAATAATACATAGATAATCTAGCAAAAATAAATAAATAAAAGTCCCTTTCTCTCCATCCCAGTTTCCCAGAGGCAACCACTTATTGTTTGGTGTGAGTTTTTGCCGCACACTTTTTCTATGTATATATAAATATGTGCATACTCCAACTATACATACACATATAAATCTATTTAAAATTTATAAATTAAACTTAGAAGCAAGATGATAAAATACATGTTTTTTTCTTTTTATTTACTTATGTTATGAACCCCATTCCATATCACTCCTATTCTTCTTAAGAGATGCCAAATATAAATCTAATATAATTGAATCAATCCCCTGTAGATGGAAATTTAGGACATTTTATTTTTTCCTTATTATAAACAATGCTAAATTAAAATCCATTAAAATATCTTTGCACACATTTATGAGTGTTTCTGGAGGTCAGATTCCTAAAAATTAAATTTCTGGATCAAAGGCTTTGGGCTTAAAAATTTCTATTATTAAAAATTGTAATGACCGGATTGAGATATGTGGTTGTGGCTAAATGTGTGGCTCCCTGCATTCTTCATGCTCTTGGTTGTATTCCTGAAGAGGGGGGGCTCAGTGACATGTAGGGGAAGGGCAGAGAGTCAGGGTCCCCACAGTGGAGCTCTGCCTCTTCTCTGTGTGTCATCCTGAGCAGTTTTGCCCTTGTCCAAATTTGCAGATCCGCTCAGCAGATCAAAAACCCTGCAGTTAACTGGACTCATCTATCTTAAAAGGCAGTTGAACAACATCTGGTGTTACTCAAGTGTGCTTTTAAGGGGATTTCACCTCCCATTTCCTCCTTCCAAAGAAGTTATCAAATTATTCCTTATAACCACAGTCAGTAAACCTTCTGAGATGAATTCTAATACACGTGGTTCTCTCCATCTCTTTGTCTTTCCAGGACTGCTGTCCCGTGGCCAGTTTGGCTAGCCCCTTCATCTTCTCTGCCCATCCACCATCATGGGGTGTTCAGGCCTCTCATTCCTGCAGCCCGTGTGAAAAGCCCCTTGTCCTACCCTGCAGGGTATGGTGTAGGCATGTGCTGCCTCACAGCTTTCCTCGCAGCCTTGCTCTTGCTCACTTGATGACTTTAATAATTTCTGTGGGTTATTACTTTCCTTCCACCCCCTAATTTCTCACAACCGGGTTCCTTGCCCGCCTAGTGAGTCCTGCTCTGAAGTTTTTTTTTTCCCACAAGGGGCCCCTCAGTCTAGCTTCTTATTTAAGTTCTTTTATGTTTCCTTGGACCTCTTCCTGTTTCTGCCCCTTGCGGTGCCACAGCTGTCTGCTGCTGTCAGATGTCCACCTTTTGTAATTCAACAGTAAAAGCCACGGTGATAAAAGCAACAAGCTGGTTGGATCTTCACAGCCAGTCTCAGGACTTCTAGCTCTCTTTGGTAAATATAGATCAAGCATGGTAAGTGGAATTAACCATGCCCTTTTTGAAGGTGATCTTTGATCTTCAAAATTGTCATATTTATTTTATCATCATGCTTGGCTATCGCAGCCCACACGTGGTAGGAGGAAATGTTTAAGCTTTAAGTACTTGAAAAGCTTTTCTGCCAGAGTCAGCAGTGACTTGTCAGACAAACAACTTCTGAGGCGCGACTTTGGTCCTGACGGCCCTCATTCAAATAAGGTTCAGCCTTTGAAATGGGAAACCAGCAGACTTTAGAGAAAAGGTGTCTATTTCATGGGGATATGGTCTTCACCTGCCAATAGATACTTCAAAACAGGCCTCCAAACACAGAAGACAGACATGTGTCTCTTTCCAAGGATAGAATCAGAACTGACTCTGTGTTATCAGCCAGGCTAGTTGCACCGGGGAGAGGCCAGCATTGACGGTTGTCAGGATGGCTGCTGGCCCATGTGGCCATCACAGCCAGGGTGGTGTGCAAAACAGAGCTCTGGGTTTGCAAACTGCGTCTCCCTGTCTGCCCCTCCTCAGTCTTCCCTTTAATTTCAGTAGTGGCGTAGTCTTTGATTCCTTGCTTTCCTTCACTTACCATATCTGATCCAGCAGCTTTACCTCCAAAGCATATCTCAAATCGGATAATTTGTCACCATTTCTGTTGCCACACCCTAGAAGTCAAGGCACTTTACATCTTGTCTGGACTACTGTGACAGACGCTTAAGTTGTCTTCCTGCTTTAATTCCTGTACCGCTGGGGTCTGTTTGCCACAAATCAGCCAGCTTTTTCAAAATGCAAATCTGATATCACTTGTCTATTTGAAATCACTCCCCTGTTGGAAAATTTCCAATGGATTTCCATAAAATCCATGATGGAAAAGCTCCATTCAGTCTAGCCCCGCACTGCCTGTTAATGCTATGACCTGTCACTCACTTGCCATTCACACCTGCCTTACTTTGCTGAGGTCACTTTCCTTTCCTCAGGCATGCCAGACTTGCTTCTGTCTTGGGGCTCTTAGACTTACTGGTGCTGCTGTCTAGAGTGCACCTCCCCTGGCTCTTTCCATGGCTGACCCATGGGGGGGATTTGCTCAACCATCACCTCCTCAGCAGGCCTTTGATGGCACCATCGCCAAAGCAATGCCCCTTCTCGTTGCTGTCTATATCGTTATCCTGTGGGTTTGGGGTTTTTTGTGTGTGTGTGTATGTGGGTCACAGCATTTAGTCACTACCTAATTGTCTTAGTTCAGGCTGCTACAACGGACTACTATAGACTTGGTGGTTTAAACAATAAACATTTAGTTCTGGAGACTGAAAAGTCCAAGATCAAGGTGCCAGCAAATTCAGTGTCTGTTGAGGGCCCTCGTCCTGATTTACAGATGGCCACCTTCTTGCTGTATTCTCACAAAGTGGAGGGATCATCTTTTTTTTCTCTTCTTATAAGGGCACTAAACCCATCATGGGAGTTCTACCCTCATGACCTAATTACCTAAGGTTCCACATCCAAATATCATCATGCTGGGGATTAAAGCTTCAACATATGAATTTTGGGAGGATATAAACATTCACTCCATAGCACTAAAATTATTTAATATGTCTGTGCACACATTTATTGTCTGTTTTCTCCAATGGGAATATAAAGTATAAGAGGGCAGGAACTGTATCTACTCTTTAGTAGGAACTAAATAAATAGTTTATAAGAATGAATACATTTATAAATGAGCGAAGCAAGCAAAATTCAAATTGCGGGCAGCACCTACCTTATGTTTTAATTTTCTTTCTCTTTTATCTGTTCCTTGCATTTTTGCTAAAAGGAATATTGAGTTCTGAGATCCAATCCAGGTAAAGGAGTTTTATCTGGGTGTCCCATGTAGCAGAAGAAATTTCACTTTTTTTTTTAGACCTTATTTTCCCTAAGAGAACAATATTTGAAGGTTTCTGGCATTTTCTTCTGCAAAGAAGAGTCACTTTGAAGGAAACTCCTTTGTTTTGGGAAGGTGACCAGATGGTCTTCAAAGGTAAATAGTCATTAATTTCCTTGGGGAAACCCAAGTGTTGTGAAATGGTCTAAAAAGAAATATTTCTTAGTGGGCTCTTGAATATCCTATTTAAGTCAGTAAAAACCCTGAGGCAACTACCCTTATGTAGTGATAAAGGATTTGGTTATAATACAACTGGCTCCCATTTTCTGCCCGCTCCTTTCTCCCAAGGGAACTTGTGTAGCTAAAGTTCTTATCTTTTGGTGGGAGGGGAAGGGGGAGAGAGGTTAGAAAGTGATTACTTGGGACTTCCTCAGTTTAGTATATGGTCCATTATATATTTTATATGTTTCTTACTGCTTATATGAGTTTTTAGTATTAATCAATCTACAAGTAATAAAAGAAAACAAATTTTTATCCCTTTTATTTTTCTAAGCAGTAATTAAAAGACCAATAAATAATAATAATAATAATAATAATTTTTTTCCCTAACCCTGCATTTTACACATTATGGAGGAACTTCAACATAATGTAAGGGTTAGAGGTAGCGGCAGCTGGGAAACATCAAAGGGAGGGTTTTTCTTTTCTTAAGTTAGAGGAATTTTGTCTCTCATGTCTGGGCCGGGGATAGAAGATTGGAGCTTAGAAACTGGAGAGAGAGTGTGAAAGACGAGGGGGCTTCCGAGTATAAGGAGCCTTGGGATTTTTTTCATGTTTGGGCATCAAGTTGGCTGTTCCACTGCCACCGGGAAATTGTGAGGAAGTGGGCAGTGACCCTGGAAATGGTATGTGGGGCTCTTGGTGCTGAAAGTAGTTATTTCTAGCAGTGGTGGAAAAGACCTAACCCACAGCAAACAGGAACAGGCAGATTGAGAGGTCAGTTAGGAGTGTCAGGCTGTTGCATCATGCAAGGGGCCTGGAGCCTCCGGAAGAACGATGGCTCAGAGAGAGAACTGCTGGCAGCTGTGGCGAGCATCAGCCTGGACCAGTTTGAGGTCCTCTCCCTGGGGACCACACTGAGGAGTGTGATGGGATTGTCCGACCACATGGGTTAGGATCTATCTGGCCCAGCACCGTCCAATATAAATATTACAATGTAATGTAAACATTTTAGTAGTCACATAACAAAAACTAAAAAAAGCAGGCAAAATTAGTTTTAGTAATGTTTTATTTACTTGCTAGATCCAAAATATCATTTCAATATGTGCCACTAGCTTAGTCATGCACTGTCATGTAGCTTTCTCAAAACAGTCTCGATCTGTCGTGTTTACCAATTTCCATGGTGGAAATACTCTCACTGTGGTCAATTTCAATCTATAATAATGACACTAATAATAACTAACAATTATTGAATGCTAATATGTATCAGACACTGTTTCTTTCTCTATCTCTCACTGTTATCTATATTCTATCATTTACAGTAGATGACGAAATGAAGAATTTGAGGTTAAATAACTTGTCCAGTGAAAAGCAGCAAAGCTTTGATTTGCAGACAGTTTCTTCTGACTTTTGCCCAGAGTGTCAAGAATAAAAGTAAGATGGGATCAAAGAAGAGTGGGGAGCCATGGAGCTGGAAGGGTAGAAGAGAAAGATAGAAGTTCTGAAGAAAACCGGAATAAATCTATTGCCTACAATCCAATCTGATTCTGTTCATGTATTGAGCACAGCTGTGGATCAGTGCTGGGGATGAGCAGGGGCATATGGAGAGGGATGGGGCTTGGAGTCTCTCCACCAAGGGGAGACAGGCACATATGTGCATAACCTGGCCCAGGGGAGAATGTGATCTGTGCTAAGAGAAGAGCCTAATCCATCTTCCCCAGACTGAGCCTAGAGCAGAGGGAAGGTTGTGTGGTAGAGAACAGGGTTGAACACTGGGGAGAAGGTTTGAGGGACCTGGAGTCTGGGCAATTCCTAGCAGGACATCCTTTGGGACTTCTGGGTCAGTGATGAAGCAGGAAACTGCGATCTCTTCCAAGTTTAACCAGGGTGAGTTGAGAACTTTGAGCCGATATAGGAAGAATAAGGGTAAGCACAGCAGAAACCACCAAGGAACATGGCGGAAAGTAGGAAGGAGAAGGCTAGAGGAATTCCCTGAGCCAGTTTGCGTGGAGCTGCAGGGTGTTTGTGTGTGTGTGATATTTGTGGAAAGGACATACCCCAAAGATTTCTAAGCACAGTTTAGGGAGGTGGAAATGAGTGAACAAACCATATACATCAGTCCCGAGTGGGGAAATAGGGAACATTACCTTCAAAAAGAGAAAGAAAAACATCACGGCTCATTGGTCTACTTGTGCCCATCTGCCCTCAGTCTCTGATCATAAGGAACCATTTCAAGTGGTTCTTTATGTGGTAGGGAAATATTTGAAATTAATAATCTATTTTTTCCTGGCTATTTCCTTTTACTCCCTGCCTCCATTTAGTTAGCTTGTCTATGTTCATTACCTCGGGGGCAGGAATGTGTTCGCACAAAGCAGAGAAAGCGATTCTTCTGACCTTTGAGTTTTGACAGCTCGGGCCTGGAGGGGAGCAGAAAGTATCCGACGAGGAAGTGGAAAGCTTTCTTGCCATCCAGATGAAGTAAAGGTCCCCTGGATGGGAGAAAGAGGGGGATTAAGGGGATGAGCTGGCTCATAGATGAAGGCAGATCCCTGAATAAGCGGAGCTCTGCCCCTGCTGAAGCCTGGGGTGGGGATGGGGTTTGGCCAGACCCCAGGCATGTTTTAAGATATAATATGTTGTTCTGGAAGGAAGTTTCTAGTGGCTTGCTAGGGACCTTCCCTCAGTCTTCTTAGTCTTCATCAATTCTCTCTCTCTCTGTTCTTTCTTTCTGTTAATTAATGCCTTAGCTAAGTGCTTTGCAGATTTCATGTAGATAGAAATATTCTTAAAATAGATTCTGATTCTGTAGGTCTGGGATGGGGCCTGGGATTCTGCTTTTCTAACAATCTCCTGGGTGAAGCTGATGCTGCCAGTCCACAGACCACATTTCCTATTGTGCTTACTGTGCACCTTCTGTGTAAGACACGGTGCTAACAGTGTAAGCATTTCCCCACGTAAACCCTGTGGCAGCCCTGAGAGGTAAATCTCATTGCCCCATTTTAAAATTGAGGAAATTAAAGCTGATTGAGGTTCAGCGTCTCATCCTATGATCTGGATAAGGATATTGATGACTGCTGATGGGACTTGTAGAAGACTTCGAGAGATGGTTAATGTAACATGTCAGTGAAGGAGGAAACCCTGAAAAGCCTTTACAGGTTTTTAAAAAAACAAGAACACAATAACATTTGCTTACAGCCTACTCTGTCAAGGCATACTGCTTGGTATATTATATATTGATAGATTATTTTATTCTAGTTCCAAAATTGGTAAGATATCAAAAAAAAAAGGTCCTTATAAGGACATTGAAGATGACAGCAAAAAACTCTTGTTATCACAGACTGGATATATCTGAAGGTGGAAAGAAGAGAGAGTTCAAGAAACAATGTTCTTTTGGTACAACTTTTATAATTTCCAGCTATCTTAGTCTTTTTGGGCTTCGATAACACAATACCGTAGACTTAGTGCTTAAACAGCAAGAATTTATTTTCTCACAGTTCTGGAGGCTGGAACTCTGAGTTCAGGGTGCCAGCGAGGTCAGAGCCTGGTGAGGGCTCTGTTCCTGTCTTGCAAAGGGCCACCTTCTTGCTGCGTCCTCACTTGGCGGAGAGGTAGGCAGTCTGGTGTGTCTTCTTATACAGGCACTAAATCCTGCCAGATCAGGGCCTTGCCCTCGTGACCTAATTACTTCCCAAAGTCCCCATCTCCAAATGCAATCATATTGGAGGTAGGGCTTCAACATACGAATTTGGGGTGGGGAGGACCCAGACATTCCCTCCATAACACCAGCTTTTGGGTGGTTTGGTACAGTTGAACAAACAGACAAACCCAAATGATCTTGGTTTAAATCCCAACACTTGTGGTTAAGTTACTCTGAGATTCTGGTTCCTTATGTTAAAGATGTGGCTAGTCACAACCACGCACAGTGCTGCCGGGAGGATTGAATGAAAGAAGGCTTTTGTGCCCGGCACACAGAAGGCGCACAATAAGGGAAGGATAGTTTCCCATACACCAATAATTTGAAAAAAAAAAAAAGATCTAATTGATAGGAGAAAGTTATTTTCTCTTATTGGATTAGTAGCTGTGTGCATTTGGCATGTTAATGTCTGCTTAGATGAGTTGACTACTTACTGGGTGTCTAGACCAGAGAGAGAGCTGATAGTTTCATTAAAGAAGAATCAACAGTATCACAAACAGTTTAAGAACAGGCTCTGGAGTAACAGAAGCTGGATTCAGATCCCAGCTCTGTTATGTGTTAATTGGGTGACCTTAGACAAGTTAGCTCATCTCTCTAAGCCTCTGTTTCTCTCAACTATAAAGTGGGGAGAAAAATAGTATCCTCCTCATAGGGTTGTTGTAGGGCAGTGGAGAGAGATTTCAGACAAAATAATAAGCATATGCAAAGACTCAGACAGTAAATATTGTATTTTCTCATTCCTGGTCAATTATGGCCATGGATGTGTCTACACCAGGGTTTCTCAACCTCAGCACTATTGACATTTTAAGCTGATAATCTTTTGCTGTTTGGTGGAGGTGGGGGGATTATCTTGTGTGTCTTGTGTGGGATTTTTATGAGCATCTCTAGCCTCTCTCCACTAGTTACTAATAGCACTCTATGCCTCAGATCAGACAACCAAAAATGTCTCTAGATATTTCCAAATGAACCCTGGGGGGGAAATCCGCCCTCAGTTGAGAACTACTAATTTACACTATTCCAATTTATCCTCAATTAAATGTATTTTAGAAAGAAGAGGGTATTAGTGTCTCAAGTACTCAGTAAGGATTTGCTTTTGGAATGATTTTCGTTTAAAGAAAATTATCTTTTGAAGATGAAGAAAGGTTCTATATCTTGATTGTGATGGTGGTTTCATGAGTGTCAACTGTCAAAGCTCATCAAATTGTACACTTTAAATAGATGCAGTTTATTGTCTATAATTATACTTCAATAAAGTTGATTTTTTAAAAAAGAAAATTGCTAATATTCTATTATGAATTGAAAAATCTAGTCTGTCTAGATATTTGCTTTCCATAATAGTGTGGTGCTTCATGTGCATAGTTCCATACAGAGAAAAATTTCTATGGCTGTTTCATGCCACTAAGTTTTAGAATCTGTCATTATGCCCTAAAATAACTGCCAGTGGTCAAATCGAGATTTAAAAAAAGTACCCAGCAACATGAAAATTAAAAGGGAAAATTGGCACTAGAAGAAGAAGGTTGACAAGTACGGGATTAATGAGTCTGAAACCTAAACAGAAGGTCATTATACGAGTTCACATTTGTATTCGAACTAATGGTGTATAATATCCGGTTTCAATGAAAAGTATGCATTTCAAGTTTGCTAATCTTTCACATCTAAAATCAAAGTCCAGCCACCAGGAGACTTCTGTATTTAATCGTGCTATTTTCAGTATTGTTTAGACTTTCATTCTTTTCTGGTCCTATAAACAGTGTGATTTGGCCCTCCTGTACGCACATTCAGTTTAACTTGGCAAATCTTCACAGAAAGCTTATTCTGGCCCTGGAAGAACACAATATAGGACTCCCGACCCCAGGAACATGCAACATCATGGGGAAGATTTAATAGATTTAAATATCTACAAGACAGCACAGAGCATGCTAAATGCCCTCAATGCAGGGGTGAAAACAGCTGCATTCTTCTGGAAGACCCAGTTAAGGATTCCTATCATAGAAATGTAATGGTGAAAGAGACCTTATACGGTCATTTGGGAAGATTAAAAAATCTGGCTCTCATGGAATCTTTAGAAACAGCTTCACAAGACTTTACTCCAAACCTACTGCTACAGTGTAGATATTCGTTCCCTTCAAATCTCATGTTGAAATTTGACCCCCAATATTGGAGGTGGGGCCTGATGGGAAGTGTTTGGGTCATGGGGGTGGATCCCTCATGAACAGATTAATGACCTCCCTCGCGGTGAGTGAGTTTTACTCCGTTAGTTCTGCCAGAGCTGGTTGAGCAGCCTAAGGCCCTCAGCAGATGCAGATATCCAATCCTGAATGTTGCAGCCATCAAATGAATTTTTTCTTTATAAATTATGCATTGGTATTTCTTTATAGCAATATAAAACCAGACTAAGACACTTACCAAATAAGAATTTCTAGAGTGAAAAAATCAGGAATCTGAATCTTTGAAAAGCTCTCCTAGTGATTCTGATGATCAACTAGGCTTTGGGAACCACTGATCCTAGCAGCCTTCTACTCAATGGTGGAACTTCCTGAACAGTATTTCTTCAAGGTTTTCGTCTAACATTGTCTGGAATACTGCAAGCTCATTACCTCACAAGGCAGACCTTCACGGGGAAGTGTGCAGTGTGTAGGGTTTTAAGAGTCAGAGGTAGAGGGTAAGGATATTTGAGGCAGCATGATTATTAGAAATAATCAGGAAATAAAGGGAGATATGTTTTGAGAGGAAACTTGGGCTCCATCATGCAGTGACTTAAGTAAGTGTCCAGCTAAAGAATTTCAATGTTATCCTCTTCCAATGTAATGGAAGCCCTTGATGGGATCACAATCTCATCGAGTTAGGAAGTCTGCCCAGTGGATTGGAGATCAAAGAGAGTAGAAACAGGGAGAATAGCTGGAAGTTTAATTCAAGAGTACAAGTGGGGAGTCATAAGGATTTGGATCAGCAGCAGTAGGAATGGCAAAGAGGAGGAAAGTATGAGCTGCACTGCAGGGCTAGCCCTACAGAGCTTGTCTGATTGGTGCAAGGAAGAGTCAAAGTTAATTCCAGAGTTTTGAGGTCCTGCAGTGACAAAAATATTAATTAGCACAGTGACATTAGGATCAAGAGTAGATTGAGAAGGCAGGTGGCAAATCAGATATTTGACATTTGAAAATGCATTTGTTTCCATCACCTCCCACATCACTCTGTCCCAGGGCAGAGCTTAGATATGACTCCTGTTTACGCTCAGAGGTTGGCACAGAGTGTACCCTCAACATGTTTGGTGACTGAAGAGCCACTGTAAATATCCTCTCCTCTCTCCATCCTTCCTGCTGTAGTTCAGGACCTTATTATTTTTCGCTTGAATAATTGCAAGACCAAAGGCCCTAGCTCTTACCACTGTCTTTGTGAGTTTTAGCACAAGGAACACTCTCTGGTTTATGAATTAGAAAAAGAGCCTTTACCTGCATGAATGTAGCCATTTGTTCAGAGCTTGGGAAGCAAAGCACACCTTTGGGGGATGATAAAGTCACCGCTTTCTGTAGGAGGAAACCTCCCACACCAGGATGAAGGGCTTGGAGAGCTGAGTGTAGAGGTGGGATTTTAGACTTAACTCATTTCCTCAGCGGGCACAGAGCACCTTGAAATGTCTCCCAACTGGTCACCTTGATCCCATCCTGTCATTTCTACTGCACTCAGAGTGATCTTTTTCTAAAATGTAATCATAATTACATTCTGCTTCAAACCTTTCCATGTTTCCCTAGTGCCTGCGGATGAAGTCCAAAGTCCTCAACTTGTAACCAAGTCCATTCATGACAGCTTCTTCTCAGCCTCCTCCCCAGCGGCCGCTCTCCTTCACCATCCGCTGTCCGGCTGCAGTTCCCTGAAAGAACACTGCACAAGCAGGCTTTGATCAAGCTTCATTGCCGTCCTTCTCGTCCCAGCAACCGCTGCCCCTCCCTGATCTCCCAGAAGGCCAGACTGTTTCTACTTTCTCCAAGATTAACTTGGCTCATCTAAAGCAAACTGTCTCTGTGCTTCCTAATTCCAGTCTCGACTAGAACCTGACCCCGTGCACCCTTCCCTCCTGCACTAAAACCTAGGACTTCCCAGGGTATGCACATCCTGCCTTCCTGTCTGTGACATCCTTGAGGACCAAGCGTATGTTTCTTCTGTGTCTTTCCCCTCTGCATCTGGCTTGGGCTCGTTCAATGGACAGATGACAACTTGACTTAGAGATGAATGAAAAGGGCAGATTTTACCACCGAAAAACCGAAACCAAACTTAAAAAATGAATAAAACCAAACAACAACAATAAAACCCCCCAAGCCAAAAAAATTTAACCCCAAAAGTTTTTGTGTCTTTTTGAACATGAGGTATTCCGTCGGTGGTCAAAAAGCCTTTTTCTTTTCCACACTTTTCTGTAATCTTGACATGGTTATCTATTTAGGAAGTTAATGATCTATGAGAAGATAATTATTTTGGTTTATTTTGCTTCCTATGGCTTTATTCCAAGACCAGTGTATTCTGGTGTGTGTATGTAGTGGATATTTGCGAGATACTTTAAGAAAAATTGTCCATAGATTTGGTAATGTGCTTGACCCTTTTAAAAACATTTCGACTTCGTTTTTTAAAAAACATTTTCAGAATGGAGGACTCTGACCATTTGCCTGAGACTGAAATGCCATCAGTGATATCTCTGATGGGGATCTCATTCATTCAAATGCTAGACCAGCCCGATGGTGAACTTTGAAATACTTACATAGCCTATCAAAAGATCTCACCCAGAACTTGTGGCCCAATTTGTGTGTCCGTGTGTGTGTGTGTGTGTGTGTGTGTCCATGCGCATATCCCCTGTTCCTACAAAGAATGTGAAGAAGCTGTAAGAATAGGTTTAAAGAAAAAGAAACAATCAAGTGTAAAATATCCCTTAAACTTCAGCAAAAATTACAACGAGGCAAAATATGGTAGTGGGAGGCCGAGACAAGGAAACGACAGATGTGCCACCGATGTGCAGGCCCGAATGTCGGTGCAGTTGGCTCTGTGCAAAGATTTTCCTTCCTAAAAGTCATGATGTTAACAGTGAGAAGGAATTCCGCTCATGGCACATGTTGTCTATAAATGTTTATTTTTTCATTCTTTTGACAGTCGTTAAAAATATTCTCTGTGATTTTTAATGTGCATGGTTTTTACTGTTTCTAATTTACCTCTAGCTTCCAATAGTATTAATGGCGTTTTTGGCTGACTTTTTTGATCATTTTTTGAAAATAGATGAGTAAATAGTAACTGGTCTTAACGTTCATGTATGATTAACTATTACGTAAGAATTGGGCTTTACACACTGATTTTTCTTTCGGTTATTTTTCTCCACACCCTGTATGTAATACATTTTTTGCTCATGGGAATAACTATTTCAGATAAGCTTAGACGGAAATCGAATTCTTGTTTTGCTTTGGAGTCTATG
Source organism: Avahi laniger (assembly GCA_963575035.1). Taxonomy (NCBI): domain Eukaryota; kingdom Metazoa; phylum Chordata; class Mammalia; order Primates; family Indriidae; genus Avahi; species Avahi laniger. Next base: position 15,050 of record CAUYSK010085466.1, on the reverse strand, counting down.
ATATTGTGCCTTAGTTACCTTATCTTTCAGATAAAAACTTGACCTTCTGAAGACCAGTGTGTTCTCTAAGTGCAGGGAATAATACTGCAATGAAGATATTGAATCATAGTTTAATTGATTGCTACTCTAATAATAAACATACTTTCCATTTCCCACAAACTATTTCTCTTTTGAATATTCCTCATATCCGTGTTCTGTAAAATGAAGTTGCACGTGACATCTTATATGGGTGATATTCAAAATATTGCTCCTTCCCTTCATGGAGTTCTCAGAGAGATACACTTTGCCCACAGAAGAGAGAGAATCCTGGCTTAAACAGATCCTCCCAGCATCCCTACGTTGTCCGTACGGCACCGGGCTCATATTACGTACTCAGTAAATATTTGCCAGCTTGAACTTGTCATGATAAATACTTTTGTCATTTATTTCATTTTTTTTATTTCCGGGGTAAAGGGTACTCTTACTTTCCAGTTCTGAGTCCAGCCATGACCTCAAAGAAAGGAACAACCTTTACGGCTATTTGAATCTATTCTTTCGTCCGTTCATGGAAAAACTATGGAAAGGGAAAACGTGAAGTAGAAGGAAGAAGAAAAATCCAGAATAGTTTTCTGTATCCTTTCTGGTATGTAGAAAATGAATCACGTGTGTGTTTACTGAATTTACCTGAAAATGAGAAAATGATTGCAAGATTGTCTAAGCACAGTGTCTGACACAGTAGATGCTCAAAAATGCTAGTTTGTTTATTTTAATGTCATGGATTATGACTAGAGGACCTCACTCCTTTATTTCTACATGATCCACCATCCTTTTCTCTTCTTTTGTCTTTTTCACTTCAAGAATGTTCTGTGTGTGCTTTATTTCTGAATCTAGAAAATGGGTTCAATGTTTAGTTACATAATAAAGTGCAGACAAGAGCCCTAGGCAACATTTTCCTTACATGTCTCCTGTGATTTACGACACCTTGGAGACGGGATCTGTGCGCTCCTACGTTAACGGATGACGGCTTTTTATCTTTATCGAGTGACCCACAATTTGTTACTGGTGCAATGAGAAATTAAGAAAATAGCACACTTTTGTGACTGTCATTTCACAGTCACTCAAATCAGAACTGGAATGCCACAAAAACAACTCCCTGTTAGCCCAGAGAAAAAAAAAGAAAGAAAGTAAAGGGGAAATTCAGATTAGTCACAAAGAAGTTCCCCCGCCTGCCTGCAAAAGTTGCGGAGCTAAAGCTGAGAGAGTCCTCTGTGCTCTTTCAGTCGCCTTTTATCTCTGGTCCTGGGACCTTTGCCTGTTTTCTGATTGATAGGCTTTGTTTTGCCTTTATCTCCTCCTTCGTGGGGAAGACTGACACCTTCCCCCGGGTTTCCCTTTGCCGCATCTTCATCTTCCCTGCATCCAGATTGTGAAGATGGAAGGGGTCCAACCCCTGGCTGAGAACGTGGGAAACACGCCCAGGCCAAGATTGGAGAAGAGCAAGCTATTGCTGGTGGCCTCTGCGATCCAGGGGCTGGGACTGCTCCTGTGCCTCGCGTACATCTGTCTGCACTTGTCTGCTCCTCAGGTAAGATGCACCACTGGGCGCCTTTTTCCTTTCAGCTCGTGCTGACGGCAGCTGCAAACAGTCGCTTGGAAATAATCCGATGCCATAATCGTTTAGCTTCCCGCACCCCCCTCCGCCCCCCAGAGATTGTAAAGTGTGGTTAAACACCCTTCTGTCTCTCCTTTCCTTCCTTCTTTTCGGCAGTAGCGGTGGTAGGGCACAGGCACTGCTTCTAGATTTTTTTTCTTCTTTTTCTTTGCAATGCAGGAATGCTGGTATTCCTTTATGAGCTGTCACTTTGGAGCGTTGAGTCCCTGGTGTACTTGGTCTATCCATTCTGCTAGTCATGTGTGTGATCAGAGAATTAATATAAAAAGGAAATAGGAAAGAGACCAGTTCCACTTTCCCTTCATATTCATAAACTCCATAGACATACAAGGAGATGTGCTTTTCAAAGAATGCTCAAGGTATCCATATTAAGTTCCTTTAAAATAGCTAACCTTGCATTTTAACGGCAGCAATGTGTGCTCACAGGTGCGTGAGCCTGCGTGTCCATCCATTTACCCCAGTGATTTACTCAGATATTGGTTCTCATAGTGTATCCCCACCAATCATAACCTAAAGACATCGCTTTGTCTTTTTCCCGCTGTATTCAATACATCATGTAGTAGGTGATCATCTTTTTAGTATTTTCCCCACTTAATTAAAATATTCTTTCCATTTTTTGTGCTCTTTATTCTTCTCCTACGGCTTTTCCTTTTACATTTTTTTTTTCTTATTCACTGGCTCAGATATACAAACATGGTTAGGTCTTTAAGGATATTCTTCACTGCGGGAGATGCCACTGAAAAGAAAATAAGTTTATACGAACCCAGGGTTCCTGTGTTGGGGCTAATCCGATTCTTGTTTTCCTGGCTGGTTGCTGTGGGTTAGAAAAAGCTCTCCCTGATAATGATCAGACAGTAGGAACTTTTATTTTTGATGGTCATTTCAGAGACTGGGTACCTCAGGTCAAACCAGGATGAACAGTCCTGGCAAATGCCTGGGCTTGTTTCTGCCTACAGGAAATAGGGGTTTTCAGTGCAGGGAGGCCGGTGGGAGTGTGTGTGGTTGTGATCACTGTACCGCAGAGAGTACTCGTGTCCTCAAATCCCAGAAGCGTAGCTGGTGTCACGCTCAGGTCTGCCCACCGGTTAGTAGAACAACACACCCACCCTCCTCTCCCCGCATCACATGTTCACTTCTCCATGCAGAGCCCTTTGGGTGAAATCAAAATAGGTGATTTGGGGAGAGGATGCGGGGGTGGAGTAACATGTCCGTGGCAGGATGCCCAAGACACAGAAGAGAATTAGGCTCTTCCAAGAAGAAAACAAAGAGAGTAACCCAAAATAGAACTGTCGAGTGCATTCACCACATCTGGGATCCCTGAGTGTGCTTTTTCAAGCAACCACAGTGTTACATATTTCCTTACACTGCAGGATGATAAAAAGACAGAACACATGGCCCCAGTCAAGGCCAACCAGTTGCACAAGGGCTCTGAAGAGGAGACAGCAAAAAGTGAAACAGAAATGTGTACCTGCTAGTGGCTGGGGCCACTTAGATCATCAGTCTCCAAGGGGTGTTGAGAAGAGGGGTCCTTTCTGGAAAGTCACCCAGCAACTCTGGGACAGAAGGAAAGCCGTGGGAAGGAAAGCTGAGTGCTGGTTTCTAGGACTCTAGGACTCACAGTGAGCTGATCTCTGGGAGACATTTAGCTCTCTGTAGTCCTAGAGCAAAAATGGAAGCAAAGACATTGAAGGTGTGTTTGAGCTGTTCGCTTGAGAAACATGCTCCCCTGCACTCTGGACACAGAAACTTTCTTTGGCTCAGATATTTGAAATTCTTTAATTGACATTAATTTTATTTTTTTTTCTTATTTCTAGCTAGACTATTTCAGCTAATGTAATTTCTTATATTGTTATAAGACCTGGAGCAGCAAAATGGGTCCTTATATTTAATTTTATATTTATTATTTGCACTTGATTATGGGAAGGATAACATAGACAGGTTGTGGGTTGTGTGTGTTTTCCCCAGAATCTGATCGAATAGTGTTCGTGGTAGTGGTGGCAGTGGCGTGTGTGTGTTTGTGTGTGTGTGTGTGTGTCAGAGAGAGAGAGAGAAGGTTGTAGAGCAGCTATTGAAAAAGTGGACATAGACTAGTAACTTTTTAGAACTCATCTACAAGAATATTTGGAATTATTATTGAAGGATGGGGGAGATGTTGATGTGTTGATGCAAATCAGACCTATAGCTTTATAAGACATAATGTCACGGTGATGGGTATTGGAGGTGAAATAGAGCTGAAATGTTCATCATTTGCCCAGGTAAATGGGATCTCTTCTATTGCAAGAGAAAGGTATTTGGAAGATAATCATACTTTTTCTCTTATGTCTTAGTTTTAATTTTTAGCTTTATAAAATAAGTGTCTGCGTGGATGGCTCTGTAAATACAGACACAGCTATGAAACTCCTTTGGCAGTCAACTTTCCCTTCATTCAAGTTTATTTAGTAACCTTTGTTTTCTCACCACTGGGTTAAGTCTTGAAAAGTATAAGCTTTTGTTTTTGAGATGCTGGGGAAAAAAGACCTTACCCTCTACTCATATAATTCACTTTCCTCTTTGGGCCTTGATTTTCTCATCTGTAACATGAGGCGGTTGCATCAGATGAACAGTGAGATCTCTTCCAGCTCAATATCCCTTGAGTATGTAGTTTATATATTCATAGAATGCATATGAAGACTAGAGAAACAAGATGTGAGCTAATGGATTGTTATATTTAAGCTTATGGATTTCCTGCTCTTAAGAAGGGACTTGGTGGAAATCAAATTTACACATATATACTTATATACTCTACACATATATAAATAACCTATTCTGTGTTATTTAGCAAAACATATTATGTAGAAAGGAGAAAAATGAATGCTCTAGAAGAATATTCATGACACGATTATTGACTGTTTTGGGCACCCAAACCAATACATGCTGTTTGGATATTATATTGGGACCGCCACTGAAAGTGCCAAGTTTCCAGTCTTACCTGGAACTTCAGCTAGGGAAAAATGGCAGAAAAAAACCTGACCTCTAAGGTGAGAAGCTTTATTGAAGCCTGGCTCTTTCAAGATCTGTATCACCTTTATCACAGCCCTTAACCGTATGAGGGCTTTTGGTGACATTTTTCCAGCACATCTCACTGTGAAAGGTCTAGACAGTGATTCCACCAGTTTTGTATCAATGAGAGCCAGAATTAGAATTCACAGTTTCTTGATGAAGTTTCAGGCTATAACTTGGACTTTTCGTTATATCATTTAGTAAGAGAAAGAAGAGTTTGCCTGAAAAATCTTGTTTCAGAATAGCTAAATTTAAATGTCTCTATGCAGTCTAACAAGTTTTTAGAAATTCTTTTCATTATGACAGACTGCAAATAAGATAATTTCAAATGCATTTGAGTTTGCTTTTTATAAGCAAATCTTTGAGAATTAAAAGGAAACATCTGAAGTATTGAACCGATTTGTTATAAGGTATTTTGAGGCTCTTGGAGGAGATATTGGTAAAAACATATAGAAACACCAGATGTTTGAGCAGGTATTAGACACAATCTGTTTACAGATAAGAAAAGAGAAAGCCGGAGAGGGTAGGTGAATTGCTCATGATCGTTTAGCTAATTAACCAGAAACTCCTGACTCCTACACTAGGGTTCTTTCTACTGTCAATCAAAGCATCGTTACTCAAATTCATTCCAATGAGTGTTTACTTGCACCAGGTACCATTTGAGGCACCGGGGATGCAAACATTCATTGGAGAAGGTTTTCATACTCCTTAAACTCACAGTCAAGATGCAGGGTGGCGACAAAGAGTGGCAGACATGTAGTGACACACTCAAGCAACGGTGGGAAGACGAGAGGAGGAGGAGGGCTGCCTCAGCCTTCTGGAGAGTCAGGATGACCTGGGAAGAGGTACTGCTTCGGCTGGTGTTAGAAGGAGCAGAAATTCTATAAACAGATGAGAGGGCGGGTAGGGGGCAGAACTGCCAGCTCAGAACAGCTGGAGTTGAGTGTTCCTGGGGGAAAGCTGCAGCCATGAGGCTGCAAATCCAGGCGGGGACGATCACAAAGGGCCTTGTGAATTCCGCTGAGGGGACACGCTTCATCCCATTCTGTGCCACAGAAAATACAGGGACAATTACCAAAATCGTTGCTTCTCCAAACTTTGCTCCTCCTATGTGGTCTGTATATTGGCAAATACAGAAAGTGAGTCTAGCCTCATCGGCAGTAGAGGGCACCACAGCAAAGCTAACCGTTCTCCTGTGTCTTCTCAAGAGAGTTCAGCCTCTTGTCCTGAAGAGTCAAGAGTAGAAAACCATTCTCAGGCAGCCAAGCGCTCATCCGCACATGAGAGAATGAACAGTATCGGGTGGCCTAATATTGTTCGCTGTTTAAACAGTGAGATTTTCTAAAGGAAAAATTCGGATACATGTTCTGACCCAAGTACTCAAAACAGGACAGAATGATTTGAATGGGGGTTGTGCTGGAAAATGTCACGACACGTAAGCTCACACAGACACAAATACACACCGAGGAGAGCTGGGAAAGGAACAGAAAGGTCTTGCTATCGGCCTGGGGATGCAACCTCCTGCTCCTCGCCGTGACCCCGCCTTGCCAAGGGGCTGGCCACTCCGCCCTTCCAAGTCTATTTCTTTTAATAGGAACCACTTCTGTGCCCTTCACTCTCGGAAACTCTAGCTCTCTCCCCACTTCAGGGGTTCTCCATTCATGGAAAACTAACGTTACTCTGGAGTCATTTGGGTTAGGGGAGCCATGCAGAGTGTCGTTATCACTATTTAACAAGTGAAAAAACCCACGTAGTAGAAAGATTTATTTCCCCACAGTCGCAGATGAGATACGTGGTAGAGTTGGATTGAAAACGAATTCTCCAACATCCTGCGCCCTGTATGTTATGTTTGTGGTCACCCGTACTTTTGATAGCCACAGCTTTTCATATGAAGGAATTAAAAACACTTCCTTACACAAAAATACAAAACATCAGTTTCAGGTTTTGGTGGGGGTCATCGGGACGTAAAAGAGAGTGCTCTGGGCCAGGAACCAGAAGACTGGTTCAGTCCAGACTTTCAGTTCTGTGACGCTGAGAAAATTCCCTGAGCATCAGTTTAATCATTTCCCAAACTGGAATTTGGCTTTTGTGAGGATCAAATGATACAGAGCTTTGTAAATGCTAAAATTATTATTATTATTCATGTATATGCTTCCAAAAACATACTGCCACTGAGAAGACGTTTACTAGCACACTTGTGTGCGTGCACACATACACGCCCCTGCTGTAACTTTTAGAATTAAAAAAATCCGCCTTGGAGTAGCGCTATTATTTTTGAACACAGATTTCTAATTAAGAGGTCATGGCTGCACTGGAGAGCAAAGAAAGGATGAAGGGGAGGATTTATGAGGGTGCGAAGTGTTAAGTAGCTCAGTGCCTTTCTGAAAGGGGTTTAGAGAGCTACACTTACACACTTGCAGCACATGGCTCAGACTGGTTCTATTACCCCTCGCTCGGATATATTTCATCCAATTCTCCAATGACTCGGCTGCTAAATAAGGAAGGAAAGATTCATGTTGTCCGGTGCACAGCACTAGAAATGTTGCAGGTATGACTGGCGTAACTATATCTTTTTTTTTTTTTCTTTTCAGTGGACCTTTCATTCTGAAATGTATCTTAGGTGGATCATTAATTTGCATACATTTGTCTAGCTTTGATAACATACAAGCACTATTTAAGAAAACATGCTGACTAACAGAATGATGGACAAATAGACCTAAACTTTAATTCTTCCAATATTAGTTTAATAAAAGCTTGTGAATAGAAAGCCTTCATTTCGAAGGTATTGCATAGGTCAGGAAGTGAGTGCACCGGCGAATTTAGGCGATATGCCCCCAGGGGGGGCTCCCCTGCAGGAAGCCAGAGCATGAGCCTAGAAACTCTGTGAAACAATGTCAAACAAAGATCAGGATGGAAATGACAATTAATATGACAACAATTTTTAAAGAAACATCAAAACAGTCATCAAGGGAAAATATAGAAACCTTGCTGGGTTATAAAATAAGTTGTAAAGCATGTTTTTTACAGGTTAGTAATGTAAAACATATTTTGAATTACCTGTGAGCAGTCAAGATTGTCCCTAGTGGTGTGTGTGCGATGGAGCTCTGAGCCTCAACTGTGGGATGCGAGATAATCCTCAGCCTCCTTCTAAGGCTCTGATACAAACGGAGTCTGATGACTGGCCAGTTCCTCCCGGAACAGCAGTGAGATGAGGATGATGAATTTCTTCTGAGGACATCAGTCATATTGGACTTAGGGCCCACCTAACTGATTGACTAATTACATCTGCAAAGACCCTATTTCCAAATAAGGTCACGTGCTGAGGTTCCAGGTGGACATGCATTTTGAGAGGACACTATTCACCCCACGGAAAATTATTTATTCATTTATAAATGAATGAATTTATCGTCGGATGCTTGCTGCTTTTAGCTGCCTAGGCGCCTACAAGCATGAATCTGGCCCCGTGTGTGGTACCAATGAAGACTGAACTCAAAGCTCTTTTTGGTGTGCGTGGGTGGCAGGGAGGTTGAGTGGTACCGCCCAAAGTGCTATCGTAATAACAGCCCCTCATTTTGCGGAGCTTTTTCTACTTCTGCCTCACTTCTTTGATCGAAGGAAGCGTAGTTTTATATTGAGAAAATCTGAGGCACAGAGACTCGACTAGGTTTACGCAGAAAGGTCAGGGTTAGAAATTAAGACCCAGTCTAAAGTCCAGTCCTGTCTCTTTCCGTTACACCCAGCCACGACTCGGTGACTCTGAGCTTTAAGAATGTTGGCTGGCTGTATTAAATATCTGTTTCCTTTTCTGGCATCGGTTGCTTTTGAAGAAAAATTTGAAGAAGAATTTATGTCTTCCAAAGGAAAGAAAAATTCTTTTTCAAAAAGGATTTAAATCTACTTACACAAATATAGGTAACAATCAATGAAACTTTAACAATCACATAATACTTATAGGTTATTTTTATAAAACAACCAAAGCATTGCTTGTGTGACATGTTTGTAGAGGAGGAAGAAGACCTGGAGTCTGGTACTAGCTCAATCGTTTATTCTCCCTCTGAGCCTTATTTTCCTCTAGTCTTCTTTTTTTTTTTGAGGCAGTGTCTCACTCTATTGCTCGGGCTAGAGTGCCGTGGTGTCAGCCCCGCTCACAGCAACCTCAAACTCCTGGGCTCAAGCGATCCTCCTGCCTCAGCCTCCTGAGTAGCTGGGACTACAGACGTGTGCTGCCACACCTGGCTAATTTTTTCTATTTTTAGTAGAGATGGGGTCTCGCTCTTGCTCAGGCTGCTCTTGAACTCCTGATCTCAAGCGATTTTCCCACCTCGGTCTCTCAGAGTGCTAGGGTTACAGGCATGAGCCACCAAGCTCGGCCCAGTTTTTTTTTTTTTTAACAATAAAAGAGATTAGACTATATAATCTCTCAGGGCTTTTCTAGTTCTGTCAGACTCTGACACAGAATTACTTTAACGTAATAGTGTGATTTGCATACTACATGCAAATACCTATTCAACCATGCAGTAGTTTCCCAGGGCTGTTGTAAGAAATTACTATTAATACAAACTGGGTGGCTTAAAACAACAGACATTTATTCTCTCACAGCACTGGAGAATAGAAATTTGAAATCGAGGTGTCGGCAGGGCCATGCCTCCTCTGAAGGCTCTAGAAAAGAATCTGTCCTTGCTTTTTTCTGGCTCCCAGTAGTGCTCAGAGTCCTTTGGCTTGCAGCACATCACTTCCATGGAGCTCTGTCTCCATCTTCACGTGGCCGTCTTCCCTGTGTGTATCTCTCCTTGTCTTCTAAGGACATCAGTCATATTGGACTTAGGGCCCACCTAACTAATTAACTAATTACATCTCCAAAGACCCTATTTCCAAATAAGGTCACACTCTGAGGTTCTAAGTGGACATGAATTTTGGGGGGACACTATTCACCCACTGCAAATTATTTATTCATTTATATATTCAACAATATTTATAGAACATCCGTTACCTATCCAGCACTGAGAACACAAGGGTGAGCAAAATAGATGTTGTTCTCCTTGCCCTCCCAGGGTTTGCAACCCAATAGGGAAAGCAGGAAGTTAAACAAGCAGTAGAGTATGATAAGCCCTGGATAACCAAGTAGAGTACGTTTTCCAGTAAGAAGTTTCACGGAAACTTCTTCACCAGGTTCGATACCTAGTCTCTCAGTTGGGATTATAACATGAACATACTTTTCTTTTGTATTAGGTGCTTGGTTTCTCTTCCATTAATTAACAGGAAGGCTTTAGTTCAAAATGATATTGTTATCGTTTTCACCACCATCATCCTCATCTCGCTGCTGTTCTGTGAGGAATTGACCAGTCATCAGTGTCAGTTTGTATCAGAGCCCACGCTGAGGATTATCTCGCATCCCATAGCTGAGGCTCGGAGCTTCACTGCACACACAACACTAGGGATAATCTTGACTGCTCGTTCACCCTCAGAGGGAGGCCCTTGGGGAGCGGGAGTCCTGCCGCTTTTGTTACAGCAAAGGGGTCTATTATGTTGAAAAGATTTTCTCTTCAGAAGATCTTCTTATCACTCAATTTTTGAGATTTCTCTTTTGAATATTGTGATTTGCTTAATCTCTGAAATAGAAATATCCATAGACACTTTAATTCAATCATCTTAATTGAGGTTGAACATCGAGATGAGGATATTAGAAGCTGAGGAAGGGAAAGGACTGCTTCTGGCCCAAGAACAGAACCCAGGTGTCCCCGCTCCCAGCCCAATTCCTTGTTGATGCTACTAGGTTGACTTCTCAAGACAATATTCCCTCCTTTTTATATACCAAATGAGATGGGGAATGAGTGATTTCAAATAGAGAGATATTGACTATAATAATTCTGCTACTTTCTTTGTTTTCAAGGATGAATGGGACAATTTAAAAAAACTTGAGCAATATTTGGTGTTGACTAGAGCCAGTGTCAGATATTATGTGATCATGCAGCCACTGGTGAAGTCCAGACATGGCTTAAGGGACCAAGTTCCACCTTAAATGCAGCAAACGTTTATTTACTGAGTGTCGTTAGTTTGTTAGTTTGAGACGTGGTAGGAGGTATGGTAATGCAGTGGGTACGTTGTAAACCTACCCTTCTAGTTTAGAAGACTAGCTGCTTAGTGACTAAGCTGATATGGGCATATTATGGGGGAGACTTACCCAATCACTGAGATAAGGGAGGGAGCTCTCAGAAATGCTTTCGTAGATCCCTCTGTCAGTGTATTTTAAGGACTTCCTCAATTAATGCAGAAAGGGAAACCCAGGTGTAAGAAAATCTTCCCCTTGAAAACATAAAGAGTTGGTGTATTAGGCTAATCACATAATTTTGAAGGCATGTTCATGTCACATGGATGCTTTTAGTTGATTTGGTTGTTTACCTAAATATCTGAGATGCCTCTTAGATATCTGTCAGTTTCTCAGTATTGGGGATGATAAAACTATAGTTGATGTTCTCTGAGATAGACAGGACGAGGCCTTTCTGAGGGAAGACTCATACAGCCATTACTAAGGACATTTATCAAGAAGAGTAGAAGTGGTCAGAGAGAGGAGGCTATTGGGATATCACTCAGGCTGTGTAGCGGGCAGAAAGGTGGAGGGTAAGAGAGAGATTTCAGGGAAAAGGTACCAGCAAAGACAGTCAGGGGTGGGCATGGAGAAAGAGAAGGTTTTAGGTGACAAGTGGAATGGCTTCTCTTTGTGTTCGTTAAATCCCAATAAACTCTTTATTCAACAAGGATTTCAAGCCACACTTCTTTGTTTCTAAGAAATGTAACTTTTGGGATAAGTTTTTCTGAATATGGAAGACTTCTTGGCCAAAAAACCAGTTTTTGCCCATTTTTCCTCTTCCTCGTTCTGGGTGGTGTTCTGAATGTCTCTGATCAAAAGTGGAGGTGCATCCCTTTGTAAGGGGTCTGTTTCCATTGAGTACAGACCGCAGCTACCAGGATGAAGGTCTACCCTCTCAGTCTACTGTAGTGGGCAAATGTGAAAAATTCCACCTTCCTTTTCTGAGATCCCTTGAGCCACACCCTGAGAGTTTGTGAGGTCATACCTTCATGATCTCTCAGATCTCTGATTGACATGAGACTCAAGGTTGGGGGAGGAGAGGTTCAGGTCCAGAGGAGGTGGTGTGGTAAACCGGAGAGTCCCCATCACAGATCTGTTTCCCCACCCTCCTCCACTGGCTCACATCCCACGCCCACCCTCCAGCAGAATCTTGACATTGTGGCCTGGTATCAAGTGAGGATGGCAAGGCCCACATAGTGAATGCAGAGACCACTTCCTGGTGTCATGCTTGATGAGTATCGTTCACTCCTGCCACTGATACTCCTCTCCAGGACAAATGCCAAATGAGTATAAGGTAAAAGCCCCATGCCACATCCTAGTGAGTCAGAATTAGAGGTTCGCACTCTCCAAAGATGAGCTCGTGAAACGAGTATCACCTTCTTGGAAACACAGTACAGGCTGCTGGACAAACACCAGATAGATATCAGATACTTTGCATCTATGTCTTTGGACAGCCCAGTGTTCAAAGTCCTGAGAGCAACTGGTAGAGGACCTAATTCTGACTCTTCTTTGCAGCATGACTTGCGGAACCTACTTTGGGCTTGTCCATGGCCTGCATCTGCAGCACCTTTCTGGGACAGTTGCACCTAACAGAGCACAACTAATGACTTTGCCAACCTGACCTACACAGAAAACCCTGTAGGGTTTGTTGAGGAGCTTTTTCTAGAGAAGAATTTCTGGATATTTGAGATATATCTGAGTATTTTGACAACTATACAAAAATTAGTATTTAATATTACTCAGTATAGATGATGAAAATAATTCAGATTCATCTTCGACCCTCAGATAAATGCTTTCCTTGGTTTCTTTACTCTTAAGATAGTATAGGGTAAAGAGAAATTATCGTGACCATGGGATTCAAATAAACTCAAATTAATACATGTGTGTTCCTGAGCAAGTTCTAAACAGCACTGAGTCTCATTTTCCTGTCTGTAAAACATGGGTAATTATTATCTTTAATTCATAGGGTTATTTTGAGCAGCAAATGAGGCAATGAATTTGAAACAGTATGTGGCATGTTGTAAGTTCTCAATAAGGTTTTATTATTTTTCTTGAATACACAAAGAATGACCCTGTTTCTAGACCTTTCCTTCAGATGATTATAGAATGTCTTTTGCCTACTTGAGTCTTCTCTTTCTTTCAAGTCCTAAGTCTATGTCTTTCCTCCTTGTGCTGCCAAAACCTATGGTGATTTTTCTGTTCTTTGAAACCTTATGACATATATTACCTGTCGGTGTTTACTCAAACTTTTATACAGAGGAACTATTAATATTTTACGGACTGACATACAAGTTTGTCAAAAATGAGGATTGTGTGTTCTATCCCTTTATGTTCTGAGAGTTGAGTGTAATGCCTGCTGCATGGTAGGTACTCAGTAATTGTTGATGCTATTTCTAATCAAACCACCAAATAATATGAGAAGCATATTATTCATTCAACTACAGAATAATACTAATGGTAGAGCAAATGTTTCTTGAGCAGCAGCTTTGGGACAGGCATGAGTTTTGCACAGGGCATGGTTGGAGATACATTCTCTGGATTTAGATCTTCAGACATTCACATGCAGTGCTTTTCAAGTCTGAAACTTGGATGCTTGTATTACAAAAATATTGATTCCTGGATCCATCCAAACCTTTCCAATCAGAATTTTGGGAATAAGCTGGTTGGCCATCTGCACTTTTTTTTTTTAATAACAAATTTCTCTGGAGATTCTAATGCATGTTAGAGTTTAAGAATCACTGGGTTTGCAGACCTTCCTGCTGCATCATGATACTGGCACACCATTCAGTCAGTTATTCAAATAGTCCATGTTTGCCAAGTGGGTACTCGGTTGTTCCTGTTTTTTTTTTTTTTTTTTTTTTGACGTCACTTATGGCAGCCCTGAAACCCAGAAGGGAAGCCTGCACACTGGGCTCTCCCTGTGTGTCCTCATGATGAGGTCATTGCCAATCTGCTGTGTGGCAACTTGTCTTTTCCAAGATTAGTACTGAAGTGGATACAAGGAATGGAATATTAATGAAGTCTTCATACCAGTTTCTCCTAACTTCAAATTTGCATGCGCGAAAAAAATTACCTGTGTAGTATAATGAAAATTATACTGGAATTCTATAATCCCTTCACTTCTGTGGGCCTTAATTTCTTCATCTGTAAGATATAATGTTCAAGAAGAAGATAATTCCCTTTATACTCTTTCATGCTTCTAAGACCATTTCATTCAAATTTCACAGATGTACTTCAATTGTGACGTGGATACTTACAGGGGTTTGCATTTCACCTTTGAGGATGGTGTGGGCTCTTCAAGTTTTCCAGATTGAAGAAGCTTTATTCTATAGGTTCTGCCTTGAAAACCCTCCTGATCCTGTGATGTTCTCTATTTTAGTATCTGGAGAACATGTGGGGATTTTGCTTTTGCTGATATGCAAAACACTGAGTTTGTGTGTGTGGGTAGACTAAGTATCTTCTGATTGTTTTCTGGCAACCCTTTTCATGAAGCCCAGATTCTTTTGTATTGTTTCTCTGGGATACAGAGAGTCAGAAGGCTGATTTGATAATTTTGTTAGTCTTTGTTTTTTTTTTCTTTTATGCATTCCTTCATTGTGCTGTCACATATAAAGCTTACATAGTGTTACATAGAATAAATTATGAACACAACATGGATCTTGTCTTCCACACGCACCCAAAGATAATAGCTGACATTTGTCAATTCCTTACAATGTTCCATGCCAGGTGCTGATCATTCGCATACATTATCTCATTTAAACTTTATAACAACCCTCTGAGATACATATTTTTTTTTAATTTCAGCATATTATGGGGATACAGATGTTTAGGTTATGTATGTTGCCCTTGCCCCTCCTCCCCCCCAAGTCCGAGTTTCAAATACGTCCATTCTTCGGGTGGTGCGCATTGCACTCTTTGTGTATGCATGTACCCGGCCCTCTTCCCTCCTCCCTCCGCCACCACCCCCTCCCAACTGCCCCACAAACAATAGATGTTATTCTTAAATGTTCACATATGTGTTGATCATTTAATACCAATTTTATAGTGAGTACATCTGGTGCTTGTCTTTCCATTCTTGGGATACCTCACTTAGTAGAATGCATTCCAGCTCTATCCAGGAGTACACAACAAGTGCTATATCACCATTGTTTCTTAAAGCTGAATAGTACTCCATGGTATACATATACCACATTTTATTCATCCACTCATGTATTGATGGACACTTGGGTTGTTTCTACATCTTTGCAATTGTGAATTTTGCTGCTATAAACA
>CAUYSK010085465.1:0-126528 GCA_963575035.1 Avahi laniger | reverse complement strand
AAGAAATTATCTGGACAACTAAAAATATATAGAAAAAATTAGCCGGGCATGGTGGCGCATGCCTGTAGTCCCAGCTACTCGGGAGGCTGAGGCAGGAGAATCGCTTGAGCCCAGGAGTTTGAGGTTGCTGTGAGCTAGGCTGAAGCCACGGCACTCTAGCCCGGACAACACAGTGAGACTCTGTCTCAAAAAAAAAAAGAATAAGCTTAGGCACTTCTACAGTAACTAGTCCAGATGCCTCCGTGCCCAATGCCTGTACAGTAGCACCCCCTTATCCATGGGGGGTATGTTCCAAGACCCCCAGTGGATGCCTGAAACCATGACATGGTACTGAACCCTGTGTATACTATGCACAAATTTCTTTTTCCTCCCTCGCAGTTTCACGGATGGAAGCTGTATCCTTCCTGCAGATCTTAGCTACCTCAGTATATGATTTCTTTTTCTTTCCTTATTGTTGAGAATTTTCACCTTTTCACTTAAAGGAAGCACTTTATAGCTTCTCTTTCGCATCTCTGAATTGCCAGCCTCACTCCTCTTGCACTTTGGGACCATCATTAAGTAAAATAAGAGTCACCTGAACACAAGCCCGGTGACACTGTGACAGTGGGTCTGATAACCCAGAGGACTGCCGAGTGACTAGCGGGCAGGGAGCGTAGACAGTGAGGATACGCTGGGCAAAGGGATGATTCCAGTCCCAGGCGGCACAGAGCAGGACAGAGCAAGATTCTATCAGGCTACTCAGAATGGCACGGATTGAAAACTTATGAATTGTTTATTTCTGGAATTTTCCATTTACTATTTTCAGATTACGGTTGACTTCAGGCAACAGAAACTGAGGAACATGAAACCATGGATAAGGGAGGACTAGCGTATAAGTGGGCAGGAAACGTCTATGTATAAGTACAGCAAGGTGTGGTGCAGCCTGTAAATTGTGCAGTGTGAGAGCAGGCTAAGTTGTTTTTTTGTTTTTTTTAAATACTTTGAAAAAAAAAAATTCCTTAGGCCAAGTTCTGCCAGCTGGCTGCCAATATGGGAGCCCTGGGTCTAGTCCAAAATTTTACAGACAGTAAAACTGTAGCCCAGAGAGGGAAAGTGGTTTGCACTGGGTCACACGTTCATAGTGGCAGAAGTGGGGCTGGAACTCAGGGCTCTTGGTCCAGCACCCTTCTTCCTATGCCACCCCAAAATCATCCTCCGCCCTCTGCTTCCCCGTCCCCTTCCCTCCCACACCCCAGTTCCCATCTCTCTTATGCACAAGCAGTAAGACTTTTATTCTATTTGCAAAGTAGATAGAGCTGAGATACAGATTACTCTCAAGCATCGAAGCTTTTATCCAATATAAACAGAATCAGGGTAACTTGTTCCCTCTCACTCCTCTCACACATACACACGGGCTCCGTGCCAGCGCTAGCATAATTAGCAGAAGGCAAATAGAACTCAGGCATCCTGGCCAAACCGGGAGCATTATGTGCATCCATACGAGCAGGGGGATGCATTTCAAATCTCCTCCTTCCTTTTCTCTCACCACTGAGCCTCCGGTGGGAACAGAGGCTGGTTTATCGTGTGTGAGGTGCCTCGCAGAGCAGAGGGCTGTGGACTGGGAGACGGAAGATCTGGGTTCTCCAATAGCCTCTCCAAGTCTCGGTTCATTTAGTTGCAGTGATGTGAGGATTAAACAGGTTAATAAAAATAAAAATAAAAGGGTGCATTATCAACACCCCTATTCTCTGTCTTCTGAGAATTCCCAAACCAATCAAAGAGAGCACGCACACACACACAACACACACACACAAGTGCACGCACAACTTCTTTTATGTTCATATCTATGAAAAATAATATACATGTCAATAGAGCTGCCATTATTAAAAAAAACAATTTTTTTTTTTAGAATTAACTCATCCCTGAGGGTGATATTAGGGGCTCTAGAAAATTCAGTGTAACTGTGAAGGTAGCCAGTCTTCATATGTTGAGTGTGGATTGAGCTGATCTTTGGTATCCGCCAACAGTTTTTCAGGACTCTGGAGAAATACACTGGGAGACAAGCCCGGGACACTAGTTTTGAGTGAGGGGAGGCAGCGTGGTGTACTAAAAAGGGCTCAGGGTTCCAAGTCAGAAGATCTGGATTGATTCTCTGCTCAGACACTCACCAATCCTGTGACTTCAGGCAAGTCCATAATCTCTCTCAGTCTCTGTTTCCTCATCTATAAAATGGGAAAGATAAAAATTCCTTCACAGGATTTTTAGGATGATCAAAAGATACTATATGTGAAAGGGTCCTCCAGGCCTTAAATTCTAAATGCCAACTTAAAAAAAAAAATTTGGAAAAGATGTGGCGTGACTAGTAAATTAAATCTGAAGGCAGTTTCTATAAAGGAACTTAAAAGTCATTGATCAACGAAAGCAAGAACAATAACATCGTTGTAGAGCTCCCAATGAGACAACTTTAAATGGCCACATTCGTATCTGTACATTTCATTCACGCATTCATTTATTCATTCAACAAATGTCCTCTGTCTACCTAGAAGTGCCAAATGCTATTAGACTCAAGGAACAGCAAGTCAAATGCAACAAAAAAACCCTCTCCTCTGAAAGCCCGCAATGGCTTGTGACTACATATCAATATTTACCTTTCCTTTACTTCATTACTTTAGAGTTAAATCTGATACAAACTAATGACAACTACAGAGCAGCTTTGGAGGTTGCTGAGGCTATACGCCTCCCAAGCATCCACAAAAATGCTTTGATAAAAAAATTAAAGGAGCTCTAACAATGTGTGCCCAAAGGAAGAATGAACAAGTGCGAGGGCGGAGTGGGACCACAGAGGTGGCAGAATGAAGGGTGCAAGGGGAAGGTTTGAAGAAGGAAGCAGAGGTGGACCCAGGTTGGGAGTGTCCCTCACAGCTTGTGGGGATGTTCCTCCCTTGCCAAGAGCCACTCACCCACTTTTCTCCATCTCTGTCCTGCTGTAGTCCAGACGGCACGAGGCAAGGTCAATTTTCAAGAGCAGTGTTGTACCATGTAGAGGAACTGCCATTTTCTAAATTTCTCCTTTAGACCCCGTCTGGTTTTATTTTAGATTTTTCTGCACCATGGACAGTGACTTGTTGTAGCCTAGAGGTCATGCAGGAGACCTGCACAACCTCAGTCATGTCAGTATCTTTCTTTGAGCCAGTTTTCTCATCTATAAAATAAAGGACTTGAGCCAGGTGACCACCCAGGTCCATGTGAGTGCTAAGATTCTGATCTCTCCGACATTCAGGATGACCGCCATACAAGATCTTCTGCCATCATATAGAGTGGTACCACAGTGGCCTGAAGGAGTTAATTCATCTTGCAGAATATTTCAAACCTTGCATCAGCATAGGTAAGACATGGAATGTAGGAAGGCTCGCTCCCCATCCCCCTCTCAAGAAGATAAAGCCGCCCATCATTTGCCTTTAATCTGTTTTCTTAATTTTCTTCCTAAGGAAAGTCACATCTCCAATCAGCCCTCTAATCAATGGCTGCACTACTCCTGCACAAATGAGCTAGATTTATTACAGGAGTCCTCTCTTCAATGGAAATGCGCTCCCTGCTGGGGCTGCAAATACAGGCTAAGATTGACTGCTCCCGGAATAGGCAAAGATGTAAAGAAAATGAGAGCAGGCAACCAAAGGAGAAGAGAGCACCCAATGCCCCCGAATGTCCACCAATGGTCAATGGCCATGAATGGACAGCCACCAGTGGCAATCTGAATATTTGCATCCCATGTAGGCTAAGTAAACAGTAGTGACTTGCAAGCAACTTGCCAGAAGCTCACCTACAAACAGACTAAAGGACTCTGCCAAGTGTACAACCTCAAAGAAGACAAGAGTTGATAGGCTATCAGAGCTGGAAAGAACCCTCGAAGATGAGGTAGAGCTATGAATGGAGGGGGTGTTCTGAGAAAGGACCCTGATGTTTTGACTGATTGATGGCCAGAAGCAGAGGAAATTAATATTTCAAAGCTGTAGGAATTATTCATATTAGATAAAATTAGATATTTACATATTCATATTTGGGGCTGAGAGATCCTTGTTGATAAGGAGTGAATACTGCATTAAACTTTTAGCTACACTGTATACAAATGAAGCCAATGGAGATGCTTGGGACAAGGACGATTTCCCTGGTTCTACAAAACAATGTCAAACTCTGCCTTTATTGTGGGCATATTTGTATTTCTGAAAATTACTACTGTGTTTCCCAGGGGTTGTTCGGGGTAATCGATTTCTTATTTGTTTCCCCCTTAAAGCCTCAATGTAGAATATGAACAAGGGCACTCGTGTGGTGGGCAGGTACATGGTTCCGGTGACATAATGGAAGATGATGATAAGAAAGAGAGAGAGAGAGAGGAGAATCCTGTTCTACAAATAGTAGAAGCTAAGTAGCCTAGTATCCTGCTTTACATTTCTATTCTCAGCTATAATTTCCTTCTGTTACCCTCTAACCTTAGATTTGCTCAGTCTGGAGAAACAAACCAATTACAAGAAGGTAAGGAGGATGGACCATCCAGAGCAAGATGGATGCAGAAATGACGACGCTCAACCAGGATGGATCTGGGGAGTATGTAAGCATCCCTAGAGACACCACACACACACACACACACACACACACACACAGTGTCTTGGATAGGAGAACCTGGAAGAAGACTTGACTTTCTACAGTTAGGTGGACAAGGGTGCTGATGTTGATTTTGAGGACTAGAGGGAAGACTGGAGAAACTTTGGAGGTTGAAAAACTCAGGGTCAGCTGGTTTCTAGAAGGGACAAAGTCCAGAGGGTGGCATTAAGTGACTTGCCCAGGGTAACACAGCGAGTTAGTGACAGAGCTGCACAAATTGAGACAGGGCCTTTGTGATTCCAAACGCTGAGCTCTTTGTAACCCGAGACTCAGCCACACCTCTCTCCACCTTAGGAAGTCCAGCCAAGCTTGAAGTCACCGGTTCTCACCCCCTTGAGAGGACGAGGACAGAGAAAGAGGGGAGAAAAGAGAGGAAGAGAGGGAAAAGGGATTAATTCAGTGTTTAAGAGAAGTGTGCTTTCTAGAGTTATTCTGGTCACTCACCTTTTTCTTGACCTGGTTCTGTTTTTGAGACTTGCAGTCAGCCTGTTGGAGTTGGAAGGCAGCTTAGAGATCAGCTAAGATATTTTCCCTCGTTTTACAGACGAGAAAAACTGCCCAGACAGAGAAAGTAACTTGCCTGAAATTTCTAGCAGCTAACCACCAAAGTGTGTTTGGAAGCAGAGAAAAAAGTAGCAAAGACAAAATATGGACCGGGAGTGGGTTTTGTATGTCTTCTCCTCCTCCCTCCTCCACAAGTACCCACCTAAGGATGCTGGCTCTCTTACACATTCCTTCCTTGGGCCTCTAAAATACAGTGAGAAAATACCTCACTACTCTCTATTCCATTTTGTCCTATACTGTTCTAATTTGCCTTGTGGAAGGCTGATGCCCCAAAAGTCCCAGCTCCTTCAGGGTAGGAACTGGATTCCAGAGAGTGCGTCACGCCATATGCTTCTCTTTAATAAAATGCCTAGCACAATTTAGAATAAGCAATTTGTGCTCAATAAATACCTGCTTCTTAATTAATCTTTGAGAAAACTTTCATGGTGCAAATTCTGAAATTATCGAGGGAAAAAAATTAAAGGTGAGAAAATGAGACTCAGTTTTCTAATCTGAAAAATAGAAAGGGATATAGTCAATGGCATCTTGTCGTTGCTCCTTCTTATCTGGGACACGTCATTTTTTGGCTAAAATCTAGCTATGTATTGATGTACACTCTCATACCATGAGGCTTTCTCCTTTCCTCGACCACCACCTTCTCTCTCGTCCCACACACAATCTTACAAAAGCCTTGTTCTATAGCAGGGCTCAGGATATGCCCTTGAGGGCCTCCGGCAGTGACACAGGCAGAAATGTGCCCAGAGCCTGTGAAAGGTGGCTGCTTTTTACTGCCTTTATATTTGGTTCAGTTGAAGCTCTGAGTCCGCAAGTGAGGAGTGGGGATTCCAGGTGTGTTTGCAGTGGTGGGAGCTGTCAGAGCCCTGGGTTTACTATGCCTCCTGGGATGGAGCAGAGGCAGAGGCTGGGCTGGAAGCGGGTGATATTTGCAACCGGAAAACGTTTCTCAGGCAGGCAGGAACCTGGATGAACATGTCAGTTGCTCATTCTCTCCAGTATCTCCTTTCCAAAATCTACCAGCTAATTTTCCTCTTTATCTCTAGGTATTATTAAAATTTTACTCATGATATAAAATTCTACCCTGAAGTCCTAAGGTAACTGTGAGGTCTATAAAACTCTTTTTGGAAAGCTTAGATTTTAAGCTGTCTCCTTTCCTCGTTTCAAAACACTCTGTGTAGAAAGGGATGGGGAAGGAAGGACCCACTCAGACTGTCATCTTCATCGGCTTGAAGGTGGTGACAAAAGACAGGAGAGGAACCAGTATGTTCCTGCCTAATGTACCCATTACAAAGCCTTTTGCTTGGCATTACGCAGTCACTTAACCTTTTGCACTTGCGAAACATATTCTGAATTTATTTTTTTTTGTCAAACCAGGTCACAGCTCCACAGAGCTAGCAGGGAGGAAATGCATCCGGCATCCACCATTTCATTTTGGTAAATCTAGGCAGAGCTAGACTCCTCTCTGGTCCCCATCCTCTGACCTTCGCTCTCAAAAGCCACTTGCTTTCAAGGTGAGCAAGTCTCGTCTTGGAACCAATTAAATATACATACCATGGTGACTGGGGCGTTCTTGAAAAGATGAGCAAGGGAGTACCAAGAAAGAAGAGGCATTTCAGGATGAATTATTGATCAAGATTCCTCTCAAACACTTACACTCATCCAAAGGTCTGGCATTCCCAGCGGGGGGCGATTGCATCTTGTGCAGTCTTCACGGGGTTAAGAAAGATAACCTCTTCGCTCTGAATTCTATTTATTTGGTGGATGGAAAATGTGTTTACATCTCCATGTGTCTCCTTTTGTTTGGTTTTTCCAAGGAGGCCTGAGTCAGCAGGTTTCAGAAGAAAGCTCAAACATCTGACAGGCTTAGAGAAATGATGTGTGCCACGTGAAAAAATTAATCGCGGAAAAAAAACCCACTTTTCACTTAGATAGCAGTTTTTATTCAAGTCTCTAAACAGGTTATGGATATTAATTAAATGTTGTCATGCATCATTTGTCGCCTCGGTTTGATTAAGTGGAAACATCAGGTTTGATTGCTGTTCGAGGTGGAGAAACTGAGGCAGTGTGAAGGACTGATAAAATAGCCAGTGAGGAAGTTAAGGAAACCGTCACCTCTATTTCGACCACTCCGATCTCATTCATCTCATGAGAATGTCCCTGGAAATGCCAAACAGGATACAGTTCACTAATCCGGGTACCCTGACTCATATGGGTCGCTATTTTCTGTTTACCCATCTGAACCTCTGTTCAGGTCAACTTAATGGCCATTACCAGGGTACTAGTTACCTGTGGCTGTATAACAAATGGCCACAAACTCATAAGCTTGCAGCAACACACACTGATGGGCTCACAACTGCTGTGGGTCAGGAGTCCAGACACAACTTAGCTGGGTCCTCTGCTTAGGGGCTTAGAAGGCTGCAGTCAAGGCGTTGACCAGGGCTGGGTGCTCATCTGGAGCTGTAGCTGAGGAAGAATCTATGTGGTTTGGGCATCATTCGGTTTCCTGCAGCTGCTTTGTGCTGTGGTTCCTAAGGCCACCCTCAATTCCTTGCCACGTGGCTTCACCAACATGACACTTGCTTAATCACGTCAGCAAGGAGAGTATCCTAGAATCTGATATGAAGGCAGTCTTATATAACAGAATGCAACTACGCCACGTGATTTGGGATTACCAAGGGGATAGCCCATCTTTTTTGCTGTATTCTATTGCTTAGAAGCAAGCTGTGGGTCCTGCCCATACCCAAAATTAAGGGATCACAGAAGGGTGTGAGTACCAGGAGGCAGAAAGTATGGAGGCCACGTGTTAGTCCATCTGCCACACACTGAAATCTGGGACTAGAAACTCCTCTGTACCTTTAAGCTTTGTGGTAGGCTTTGGAGAAAAAAGGCAAGGATTTGGTCAGATTATTTGATATAACCTGTCTTGTAGAAAACACAAAAAACTCAGCAGAACATTGAACACCTACAAAATAGGTGTTTAATTAAGATTGCAGGGAAGCCCCAGTAGTTTAGCTCATTAATGGTGATCTGTGAGATTAATATACTCAACTAGCAGCCAAGGTACTAAAAGAGTCACCTTCACATTCCTGTTTTTAGTTCCAGGATAAAGGAATGATCAACCAAAGAAACTCACTTCAATTCAAGAAAGATTTATTGAATGCCTATTTTTGCTCACATCCCCATAAAAACTGAGGATAAGATGCAGAACGCTTACAGACTGGAGCAGTGCTTCTCAAAGTGTGGTCCTCAGCTGAAACAGAGTCACCTGCAGACCGTGTGATGAAAGGCAAGGTTCTATGTGCCTTCTCAGACCTATTGGGTCAAACTGCCTAAGAGCAGAACCCAGTGATATGCATTTTAACAAGAACACTAGAGGAATCTCATTCACACTGAAGTTTGAGAACAGGAGTGAAGTGTCACACTTGACACGCATGTGACTCCATAAGGCCCTGTTAGAATGCAGATGCTGACTCAACAGGTCAGGAGTAGGGCCTTAGATCCTGCATCTCTGACAAGCTGCCCGGTGCTGTCACTGCTGCTGGGCCTGCAGCACACCTCCAATAGCAAGAGTAGAAGACAACAAAGACAGAAAGGCCCAAATAACAAAAGGCTCTCCCTGCCCAAAGTGACTGTGAATCGGAGGATTTTAAGTAATTTAAATATTTTAAGTCAAAATCTCTGGAAACTTTCGGAAGCCAGATGGGGATTGCTTTTTTTTTTTGTGATGCACGTGGCATCTTACGAATTTGGGAAGAAAGTGATGTTTGGGTTTCAGGAGAAAAGGGCTTGAGTCAGGAGTGAGTGATGCCTGGTGTGTGGGGCGGGGGGAGATGTGAAGTTAATAGGTACACAGTTAGAGAAATAAGGACACACGGAGAAGAAAGTGAGGGTCCAGGAGAGTGGCTGGGAAGGCAAGAGCTTGGTCAGAGCTAACTAGAATAGCCTGGGCAGGGGGAGACCCTCCCTTTAGCAGGACCCAAGGGAGGGATGGGGCACAGAGCATGCTCATGCCAGATCAGCCAGAGGGAGGGGGAAAGAAGACAAAAGGAGACAGGAGTTGTAACAATTATAGATCAGAATCAAACAAGAGCCTCTGACCAAATGCACTAAAGAGATTAGAGAACAAATGTGCTTTCCTAGGACAGGCTTGAGGCTAGCAGGCAGGTTGATAAGAGAGCTGGCCACCAATTTCGTTTCCCGCCAGAAGCCGACAGTGGTATATCTTGAAGGCAAAGGTTTGATTTTGAGCTAAAGAGTTGGAGTAGGGAAAATGTCTGGGAGGTTCAGGGCGGCTAATTAATATTTTAAACCTGAGTAGAGCTACCTTAACTATGGAAGCAGCACCAATTTGGAAAGCCCGAGGCAGTATGATCTGGAGGAAAGATAGTGGACTGGGAGTCAGGAGAACTGGCTTCTCCTCCGGGTTCATTTATTCATTCATTACACATGTATTGAGTGTCTACCGGATCCTACACTCTGTGCTAAGTTCTGGAAAATTTAAAATAACAATAAAATAACAAAAATGATACAATGATAATAAGGTTAATAATATTTTGAGTGATTAATTTGTATTAAGTACTGTCCATATTTACTCTTATATTTATCAGATACTTTAAACATCAGAACTATCTATTGAGGTGAGTAGTGCTTTTATACCCATTTTTTGAATGTTGAAACTGAAGTGAAGAGATAAGACAAATTTTTTCTGCTCTAATGGGACTTGAATTCTAACAGCTATGTCCCCAATCAACAGCACTGCTTTTGGTCACTTTTCAGTCTGTTTTCTCTCCTATAATTGTGACAATAATATCTAAAAATGTTAAGAGCTTGCTCTGAATCAGACGTATTATCCCATTTAATCCTCACAATAACCTTATGAAGTAATTACCAGCATCATTCCTATTTTACAAGTGAGGAAGCTAAGGTTCAAAGAGATGTAAACCCAGGCAGTCTGACTCCAGACTCAGATATGACAAGACTGTAAATTAGGAGATTGGACAAGTGAATCTCTGAGCTCACAACTCTCTGGAATGTCCTATGACATTCCTATGAGTTCCCTAAATCTCATATAGTTTATAGCCTAGATATGCTTATATCTGAACCACCTATGAGAGCTAACAAGCTATAAGGGATAGATTGAAGAGAGGGCCACAACCTAAGGATAAGTCGCGAGAGGGAAAATTTCCTTTTGACCCCTGTGTGCAATAGCAGCAAAGAGCACAGTCAAGCTCTCCCGCGGTGGTTGGTGGCCCAAGCAGCGCCGTGCCCCCACGGGGACTCAGACCCGGTAGCATGCATACGTTCTGTTCAGCTCAGAGACCTCAAGGCGCAAGGAATAACTGACTCTTTGAGAATACAGAGATTTGTTTCACCACAGATCCAGAAACCTTTCCCTGATCGAGATGAACAGGAAAGGATCTAAATTGAAGTCCTGAACTGAGAAGAGAACACATTAATCATGCTCATTGCTGGAGTCAGAAACAAATTCATTTTTTCCGCAAAGAGTGTTATCAAGCAGAAAATCAGGTCCACAGGTGAGGGAGGTGGCGAGGTGCCCTAGGGGAATGACAGAGGTGTCCCCGTAGGCACTGGAGTAAGTGCATCTCCAGACGCTATAGAACTTCTATGGGAAAAAGGTCTGCACAGACCACGCGCAACCTTTTGGCTTATATAACGTATGACCCCGGATTTAATGAATGCTCCAAAATTTGACAGCTTTGACGTGGCCAGAGTCAAAATGATTCAATCATCCATTCAACAAATATATAGCGAATGCCCACTCAGTTCCAGGCCTAGAGGATTTAGCCAAGAGCAAAACAAAAATGGACCCTGCCCTTATCGCACTTATTTCTGGATACAGAAAACAATCAAAGAGCCTGATAACTGTAGAT
The DNA here is from genome assembly GCA_963575035.1 of Avahi laniger. Lineage (NCBI taxonomy): Eukaryota > Metazoa > Chordata > Mammalia > Primates > Indriidae > Avahi > Avahi laniger. The sequence continues at coordinate 115,438 of CAUYSK010085465.1, read as the reverse complement.
AACATAAGAATTAGACAAGCTGATTTAAGACGGTGATAAATGTTGCGAAAGGCACACCTAGGATGACCTGACAAGGAGCCGTAGCAGGACACTGTCTTAGGTAGCGGCTGAGGGAACAGCTCTGTTACTAGGCCACCTTGGACCTCAGACCAGAAGGACGAAAAGGAATTCACGGGACAAGCAGGGGAAAGAGAGTGCTAGGAAGAGGAAGCAGAGAGCAAGAGCAAAGGCCTCTGAAACAGGAGCCAGGGAGCCTGTCTGAGGACCCACAGGCACCCCTGGCGGCTGGCGCACAGTGGAGAAGAGGCCAGGGCAGGGCCACGCTGAGGAGTAGGCTTTATTCTGCAGGGAAGGGAAGCATTTTAAGCAGAGTGGCTTGATTTGCTGTGTGAAAAAGTCCCCCTGCTCCAGTGTAGGGAATGGATTGCAGGGGCTCCAGCGCGGCAGCAGGCAGACCAATGAGACAACGCGACCGCTGCAGTCGTGCAGGTGGCAGATGAAGGTGATTTGCATTAAGGTGGGGGCAGGGCCATGGAAAAAAGTGGGTGGGTTTAAGAGCTATGCTGCAGATGGAACTGACAGGGTTTGCTGACGAATTAGATGTGGGGCCAGGACGAGGGCATATTTGTGCCCTAACATCACAATTTTTCTGTGCTCGAAGCGCTCCTTTGTGCCTTTGGCTCAGCTTCATACAATAGAGATGTCCCCATGTGTGACCACAAGTGACCAATCTGCATTCCTCCTGCCTTTCTCTCTAGCTACTGTCCGTGCCCAAAGGCAGCCCACAGGAGGGAGCAGACTGAGCCAGGGGCCTGGATGACCCACCACCTGCGCCGGCAGCCTCCCAGCTTTGAGGCTGGCTTTAGCAAGAGAGTAGGACCTGCAGGAAGCCAAGGATGTGAAGTACTGAGCACAGAACATTGGGAGATGGCCGTGCCAGTCATCGTAGATTGATCTCGCCCCACCAATGAGGAATGGGCAACGAGATGAGGATGTGCATGCGCTGTGCGTGTGTGTGTGTGTGTGTGTGTGTGTGTGTGTACAGGAAAACCGGGGTTACAGTTGGGAAAGACACAGCTACCAAAGGCAGGCTTACTATTGTCTTTCCCTGGAAAGGACACTCCTTAGCTACATTAGATTAAGAGAAAGAAAAATAACTACATCTAAATACTGGATGTCTGAGCTTGTGTCTGAGTTGCAGTACAAATTGGGGCAGGGAGCTGTAAAAATTTGGCCAAAACATTGCCGCATAACCAAAGTTCACCCCATCCCCAATGCCGCAAGCCCCCTTTCCAAGAAGGACCCTCCGTCTGGACCCTGGCATGCTGAAGCCAGGCTGCTACTTCATAGAGGTCAGGTCATGTGCCAGAGGGACTCTGTGGAAACGCTGTCCCTTTGTGTCCTAGTCAAAGCCAATTAGCCACAAAGCGGGGAGATGTAGGTTTTTTAAATCCTTCCTTTAAAATAAAATATAAACCCAGAGCTAGGCTTCAGTGATCTGTATTGGAAAACCAGGGAAAATGAAGTAGAATCATAGATGGGAGAAAAATGGAGAAAAGGGAATGGTGCATCTTGTTTGGCACGTGATAAAAGGGAGAGAGTCGGTAAGGAGTGGAGCCCCTCTGACCCTTCAGACAGGGGGCTCCCTTCCTTCCAAGCCTTTAATATCTCCATGTTTTGATAATTACTTCACCCCTTGGGACTTCATTGCTTTGTAAATGAAGATGCACGGGGAAAACACATAATAAAATCTTAATTGCCTGGAGACAGGGGACTGGCTCAAATGATCAAGAGGTCATTCAAGCTCTGGGGCCTGTAATTCCGTACAGGAGGCAGGATCATGCAGTGATAAACAATGCAGGGTAGACATCGAGTTTACACACCAACTCTTCTGTGTCCCAGCTGAGTAGCCTTGGACAAGTTACTTATCTTCTTTGCATCTTAATATCCTAATTTAGAAAGTGCAGTTCATGATAGGGGTGTTGCAAAGAGTAAATACTTTAATATAAGCAAGTCAGTTAAACCGGGGCCTGGTGCAAGACTATTGCCCCATAAATACTAGATGTGTTTTCTCTGAAATCAAGTCTTCTGTACCAGTCACCCTATTATTTTGGCTCCAAAGAATTCAACTCAAGGATTCTTAGGCTGCCAGGATGATCCGGAGTCACCCTGCCCATCTTCCTGCTTCTATGGAAACTTTGTCTAAACTATCTCAAAGAGAGAGGAGTCCGTGCCACATGCTTTAATAATTTGGGGAAGCACCTGAGGTGTCTGGTTTCCATGGCCACCCTTGCAGTTGGTGGGCCTGGATGTGACAAAGAGGTTCCCTGTGACTAGGAATATTTGTGGCCACCACAGACACCTTAACTGAGGCCAATGTCACAACACCATTTGGGCAAAAGATCACGGTGATGAGCTGTCTCCAAGCATCGGGGCACTACCTGCAGAGCCTGCCCAAGTTCCAGTCTCCCCGATCAATGTCCTGGCCACTCAGGAAGCAGAATAACCTCTTCCTAAAGAGGCCAAATGCCAAAGAGTCACGGATGCATCATTATTCTCGTTAAAAACAAGAGATGCAACTTCACAACACCCCGGGGACCCACCGTGCTCAGAGCCAGGAGCGGAGGCAGTCGGGATAGGCAGGAAGAGAACGGTGATTTCATGCCCTGGCTGGAGACTTCCCAGAAGCCTTTCCTTCCTTACTGCAATTGGGACTGTTTCTCTAAAATATGAATAATAAATGGCATGTGGGTGAGTCCATGATTTAACAAACTCAGGGATCTTCAGGAGCAACTGCCCATCTTTTTCATTCCAGAAGAAACAAGCAACCTTGCATGTTTAATTGCAAATAAATTTCCTTGTTTAATAGAAAACTGAGGTCCAGAGAAGTAGAATTTGTCCTGGGTTGTACAAACTGTAGAGGCTTGAAATAGAACTCCACTGTGTGATTCCCAGCTGCTCAGGCAGCCTCTTATCTGACATTTTAAACAAGGGGGAAAAGATATCTCCCCACAGAATCTTGTGGTTAACCCTTTGCTTGACCCAAGGGAGTGACAATGTTTTGGAACACACAAGGAAACCAGCCCCTAGCTGGTCTTTTCTCTGGTCCCCTCTCTTCAAATTCCATACTGCTGCCAGAGTGATTTTTCTAAAACGTAAATGTGCTCATGTCACTGCACTGGTTAAATCCTTAAACAACTCCCCATTGACTTCAGGATAAAATCCAAAAGGCCTCGCCATAAAGCCATTCACGAGCAGGCTCCAGCCTCCCTCACCAGCCTCAGCTCCTTCCCACCCACAACACACACACTCTGCACCCACCCGAGAGTTTGCCCCAGGCCCCCAGCAGCCGTGAACATGCTGCATGCCGCCACCCATCCCTTCTAGCTTTCTAACTTCAATTCCTCTGCAGCCCAGATATCACCTCCTTCAGGGTGCCTGCCCTCACCTGCAGTCTGAATGAGGTTGCTCTGGAAGGACACTGAGGGGAGCCCCCAGCCAGGATGTTTCAGCACCTTGTAAGTTCTCCGTTTGCCAGGCTGCCTGTGAGCTCCCCTTGGCCAGATGCTAGGAATGGTCTCATCTGGACTCCCCACCCCTAGTGCAGTGCTTGCTTGCTGGCTAATAAAGAGTTAACAAATGTTCCTTTCTCACCTGAAGTAGGTCCCATTTATCTTTAATAATTTTATATGCAACTACTAATATGTGCATGTCTACTTTACTGAAATCTGGAAAAAAACAGGGGTGCAGAGCTGGTTGTTAATTACTCTGAAAGTGATTATCACCTGCTTTATCTGAGAAAGAGTGGCATCAATAACCCAGATCGGTAGATGATCCAGAAGTCATTTCTAGGTGGGTTGGGGTGCATGACGTTATGGTGCAGGTATGTGTGTGCATACGAGGAGGGAAGGAGCATGCACAGTTACGGGTGAGGTGTGCCTTTGTAATTTGACCTTTGTTTTTGCTGATATTATGTATGTGCCTGTTCCCCGAAAGCACACCCACTAACGGAAAGAGTGAAGGGGAGAAAGTGGCAAGAAGTTGGAAGAAATGAGTCTGGTCTTGTCAACTGATCGCAGACATACAATCCACCAAATGGATAACCCGTGAGCCTGCACCCCAGGAATTTAGCAATAAGCTATTAATGTTCATGATCCCTTTACAATAATAATAACCTCTTATATTTAGGCTGCATGCTAGACTTTACAAAGCACTTTGACATATTCATTTGTTTCTCACAACATTTGGAAAGGTATAAAGAATATTTCCCCTTGTTTTATTCTGTCTTTAAACAATGTAATAAGCAGTGATGTATCTACAAACAACACAAAAATTGGGACCTTGACAAAAACCTGTGCCTCTCTATGTTGTGATCTTCTCCCATTCCATCCACTCCTCCATCCTGCATCTCATGATACCATGCTAAAGGAACCCATCTGATTTCCTTTATAAGTATTTCTAAAAGCATATTTTTATTTTATTCTTTTTAACTTTATGAAATGGGTATCATGCCACATGAGCTATTTGGACTTTACTTTTTAAAAAATTAATATATTCCTAAGTTCTAGCCATATTATTGTTCATGTTTCCTGGCAGGTAATATTCCATTATATGACCCAATATGCCACAATTTACTCACTCACTTCTCACTCACTGGGTACTTGAGTTGTTTACATTTTTGTATTGAATGGTGCTGCCCTGAACATGCTTGCCCCTGTATTCTGGCACACATAAGCAGGAGTATCTCTTAGATATTTACCTAGGAGTGTAATTGCTAGGTGATAAAGAGAGTGAACGATTAACTTTAAAAATTATGTCAAACTGTTTTCTAAAATGGTTGTACCAAACTGCATGCCTGCCAGCAGAGCAGGGAACCACACGTTGCTCTGCATACTCTCCAACAATAATATTGACACATGACTAAGTGACAAACATGGGTCTCAGTCTAGCATTTTTAGGACCAAATTATGCCATTTGTCTTCCAAAGTATTTTACTAGTTTTTTTATTTGAATTTGAAAGTCTTTAAATGCTCTTCAGTCTACTCTAGGTCCCGCTACTCCCTAATGTCTTGTGCATGGGCTAATTCACACATTTATATTATCTGCCTGGCTTCTGTAGTCATTTGACTTTGAGATTTCTATGATTCATGAATCATAGAAATCGTAGAATTCATATTTCTATGAATTTGGACTTACAGAGGAATAATGGTTCCAAGCAAAAGTGTTCTCTAAAAGAGTGCAGGAAATACCCAGTCGAGTGAGATTTTTAACAAATTATTCTCAAAAACTGAAGGGGTGAATATTCTGCACCTAATAAAGTGAATTAGAATCTAAGGAGTTTGTGGAATTCAAGTTCAAGTGACAGGTGCAATTGGGATGGTGCTTGAAAGAGGCAGTCATCGAAGGCATATACACTGCCACAATTAATTCTCACACTGATTTTTAGGTGTATGTATTATTATCCCCATTTTATGCACAAGGAAAATAAAGCACAGGAAAGGTAATTGGCATTCCAAGCTGAGAAGCAGGAGAACTGGGATTTGAATTTATGGTTGAACAACCGATCCCAAAGCCTCTGATTGGTACACTATATCACACTGCCTCCCAAATAACATTTACCAAGTGTCTCTCCTCTCTGTTAGAGCACTGACTGGTTTTATTGGAAGTGCCTAATTTAACCCCAGTAGCTCTGCAAGGGTGACAGCAAGTGGTTACAGTACTTGCTCTTGCTGTTTTGTAGATAAGGAAGCTGAGATCCAGAGAAATTAGGGGGCTTTCCCAAGATCACTTGGGGGGTAAGTGAAGGCTCTAAGATATGAGCATAGCCTCCTCACACTACCACCAACTTCTTATTCCACACTCACTGAGCATCCAATAGAAGGGGTAGTTTGGGAAGTAGAAAGTCAATGAAGTTCACACCGAAAGGCCCTAAGAGGAGCTTCCAGGATAGGATCACAAGTCTCTTCCCAAACAGGCACAGAAGTTGATGATTCCAGAAGGGGTATGTTTGGGAAAAGAGAGAATGGTTTTACCTGTATTCGTGTGGATACTGAACACCCACATAGACATAGGGGCTGCCCTTAGAGTATAACTGTCTCTTTTGGAAGCCTGTTTAAACAGAAGGCACACACCAGAATTTAGAGATTCTCTAATTTTCCTGGAAAGGAGAGCAATGTTAGAAGAGCAGTCTTCCAAAGAAAAGGAACACCTTTCTTGGAACTAGTGACAGAGAGTGGGAACCCCATCTATGAAGTTTTAATGTGATGCCCTTCTCCTTCTAAAAGTAGGTTTGAAGTTGAGAGAATAAACTGATTACCTTTAAGAATAAATTAAACTTTGATTTTTTTCCCTTCCAGATTGGCTTCATCCTGGAATGCCAGGTCCTGCCAAGGGTTGTATTGTAGAGACCAGGAGAACCCTCCACCTTCAGAATAATCCCCTAGAGGAGCCAACACTGGATCATATACCAATAAATAACCATTCTGATTTCATGTCTGTTGAGAGAATGTTCCCAAAAGACTGAGATGTCAATAGCACAAGCACCTCCCAGCTTTCGCGGAAGCTGTCTCTGCCCCGGACCCTCAACCCTGGGAAGTCCTGGTGAAGATCACTTGCCCTCCTTCAGGCACAGAACTAGACAGAGAAGATGCCAGGATGAGGAAGACAGACCCTGCACTCAAAATCTCACAGTGTGGTAGGGAAGACGTATTTAGAAACAGGCAGAAACCAGAGTACTGTGAGCAATAAGAGAAGCACGCAGCCAAATGTGCAGAAGAGGGAGAGTGTGATTAATACTCTCAGTAGTGGAGAAGACCACACAGAAAAGGAAACATAGAGCAGAGTTTTGGGGATGAGTGTGACCTTCGGTTCTATCTGTTCAATCTCAAACATGTTTCTGGAACTCTTTGTCTTGGGCTATCTCTTGACCAAAGAGGCAGAGTGGTTATCTCCTGTGTGACAGAGAATTAACACTTTCATTTGTAGGCTGAGATTAGATGATCCCGAGACTAAGGAGCAAATCTATCACCTTGAAAGTCCTCCCTGCAGCGTGCATTCCTTTTTCTGCTGCCCATGAAGAAGGGAGATCTTCTCCCAAGCCTTCTCTACCTACCTGGATTCATTTGGTACCTGTGGAGACAGAGGATGAACTGATAACCTCCAGCAATAGCATCCTGCCTCTTATCTTTCTCCCCATTATTTGACAATAATAGCAATCTCTCCTATTGTGTTCGAATCCACAAGTTCAGACTGACATCTCTCTCTCTTATGACCATCAGATCGCCAGATGTGACTGCCTCTGCTCTCATCTCCAGAGAAACCACAGGTTAATTTTATTCCAAAACAGTGGAGGAGAAAAAGCGAAGTGGGGGTGGGGAGACGGGAGAATTGGCATCACCTGCTTCCAGGCAATTTTAGTAACCCCACTCCTCCTCTCCCCCTCCCTCCCATCGAAGTCAAACAAAGCAAACCATTCCATCCTGATCTGTCCCTTTCCTCCACACTATATAAAGCTAGCTACAGATGGCACGCACGGATTGATGCTCCAAAACTCCCCGGTGCCCACTCCCTTCCATCAAGCTGGTTCCTAAATCTGTGGATGCAGCAGACTTCAGAAGAGGAAGCAGCGTGATCACGCAGCATGGGCCTTGGCACGCCGGAGTCAGGACTGTGCCAGGGCCGTGATGCCCGAGTCTCACCCGCTCGAATGTGGTACTTGGAATGGCATCTGGTTGCCCTGCTGCCCACGTGATGGGGGCCTGGTGTGGAAAGCCAAGTTTCTCTATTTAGCGTGCCCTGGGTAGTAGGTAAAGAAATCCCTGATAAAGTCGGGGGGAAGGAAACAGAAGAGTGATTAGGGGAAAGGAGTTGAGGAGCGGAAACAGCCTTGCATACATCCTTCTTTGCTAGTTTATTTTCCTGCATATAGCTGCCAGCGGAAGGACTGGGGTAGGAACAGCCGGAGTGCAAGAAAGATTATTTTGGGCCCCTCTCCCTTGGGAGTTTTTATGTTGTTCTTAATACTCCTCAATACCCTTTCCTCCAGTCAGCCGATATTCCATCTCAGATCCCTTAACAACCAAAATTATACTCATGTATCTAAATTTGTTATATTCCACGCACTGGATAAAATACTTTATACTCATTTTCTCATTTAATCCTCAGGCAAAACTGAGGGCTTTGCCCATTTTTCAGAAGAGAAAACAAAGATGTTAAATAAGTCGCCAAGATCACAAAGTTCTTACATGATGGAGCTAAGATTCAAACCCGGGTCTACAGGATTTTAAAGATTTTATCCCTAAAGGATCTCTTCAACCTCAACTAGCTGTCATAACAGAGCCAAAAAGCATTATCTGAAGCTCTCTACCTTGGAGATATTTACATTTTAATAGCCTGTCTCCTAAAGAGGCTTCAATGAGCAAAGAAATGAATTGCTTGTAATGCTATTTGGGGCACTGTAATAGGTCACAGAGGAAATACATGGGGTCAGGGTGTCTCAAATAACGGTGTCTATCTCAACGCCATGTAATGAAGCCCGTCTCATCTGAAGGAATTCTAAAGCTCCTGCTCTGCATTTATTTCAATAGAAACTGTGCTTGTTAGGGGTTATAACCAAGAGAAATTTTGTTTGGATGTAGGAAAGTCTTCCCGGTGAGGAAACCTGTGGAAGTTTGGTAGATAAGAGTAATACACACACACACACACACACACACACACACACACACACACACAGAGCTCTCACTCTCCAGCCTGGGAGAGGCTCAGTCCTCTTGGTCACAGAGAGATGAACAAGGTGCTGATTTCCCAAGAAAACTCTTGGCCCAACTTGGAACCCTTAACCTTGACTTGGACTATCTCATTTGATTTCCTGGGATTTCCTAAAGATCCACATGTAGTTGGCATTTTCTGTCCTTAAAACAGCACTAGATAAGCAAAGCTGGAGACTTCCAATACATTCTTTGAAAAGAAAAACATTTTCCTCGACTTGGGTGAAGAACGGGTTGCCCAGCCAACAATGTTTGGAGATTCAATTGCCACCCTCCTCCAGGTTTCCAAATCTCCCTGGAGGGGCTCTCTAATTACAACCCGAGTTGACTTTCTGTCATCCTGGACTAACCCTTATAGGAAATCATTTCCCAACAAGCTACCAAAATAACTCCTTGAAAGCAAACAGCAGACCCCAGTGCCTTTATTTGTCTTTGTCTCACCCTTCCTGCTGTGTAGCGAGAGCTCCTCTCCAGAGGAGGAAGAGACCAACGGTGCTGACCTGCTCCATTCCTGGGACTGGCAGAAGCTAGGACGCCCGTTCCTTTCTCAGGTGCTCCCTCTCTCCTCTCCCTGCCCTACCTAAAAGGGAGAGGAAGGAAGTCAAAGGCTGCAAGAGAAAAACCCAGGCAACATTCCTTCATTCATTCCAGATCCTGCTGCATGCGAGTCAATAATGAAAAGAATTTAAACAGAGCTTCAGCACGTTCATTCCCGAAACGTAAATGCATGGGAGCTGGGTGAATGTGGGTTTAGACATCTCTTGGCTGCCTGTCTATGTCCTCTTCAGCATTTTTGTGCAGGCAGGAAGCCCTGAAGGTTCTACTTTCATACTATCAATAAAGGTAGATGTTCTCTGACAAATGCTTTCACAATTAGCTATCAACGCCCCAAGGTGTGCTTTTGTCCAAGGGGAATTTACACTTAAGAAAGGATGTTCAAACTGGGCAATGCCTAACCTCAGAGTAAAAGCCAAAGTCCTTGTGAGAGTGTACTACAAGCCCCTTAGCAATTTGCCACCCCCCACCTCTCTGATCTCACTTCTTACTGGTGGCCACTTGTTCTCCACTCTCCCCCTTCCAGCCAACCTGGCCTCCTAACTACATCTCTCATCTTAGGTTCTTTGCCCTGGCTATTCTTTTTACTAGACTAATATTTCCCCAGAAATCTCCTTGGCTTACTACATCCTTACTACATCAAGTCTCTGCTCAAATACCACCTTTCAAGGAGGCCTCGCCTCTTCCCCAAGCATTCTAATAAAAATGCAACTTGCTCCTCTGCTCCCCCTGAAACCCCTTCACCCTGCGCTGCTGTTTTTTCTTTTTCCATAGCACTCGTCCTTTTATAGCATACTGCATAATTTACTTATTTATCATGTTTATTGTTTATTTCCTTTATCTTCACACCCTGCTGGAAAGTAAACTCTATGAGGGCAGGGATTTTTCAGTTCCTTCATCACTGATGTATCTCAGGTGTCTGAGATAATGCCTGCGACCCAACAGACTCTCTCTGTGGGTTGAATGAGTGTGGAATGAAAGGAACACACACCTCTAATGTAGGAATGGCAGATACTCCCTAGAACTGGCTATCCAGCCCTACCTGGGTCCTAGGTGGTCGGGTCCACCCCAACCGTGCAGAGCAGTCCCCCAGGTCTCTTGTACTCATATAGCCGTGGTCCTTGGTCCCCTTATGTCTATTTTCCTTTGCATATTTCACACTCTGCATGCAAACTTGAAGTAAGCCCTCCCAGCTTTTGAGTTCCTGGTTATTTCCATTATAGATCTAAGATGCCCATAACCCCTCAGTTTGCGTCTTTGCTTGCCTGCAGTTGAGGCTCTCCTTCCCAGTCTGGCTCTGGTCCCCTGGGTCTGCATGACACCTGGGTCTGCTTGGAGACTAGGCTCCCCTGCCTACAAACATCTCCCAGCAGCCCCCTGCTTGGCTCACAGAGGCTCTTCTAGGGGAACGCTGACCCTGGGAGAAAGTCAGCCTCCTGAATATGTCTCTATTCACTGCCGTCAATAATATCTGAACACATTGAAATCAATAGCAACGAGCTCTCAGCTCCATCAGGAAACAAGTCTAATAAAGAGGATGACGCACAATTATGCCTCTCTTTGTTCTGAATGTCAGAACTAACCTTGAATTTGTACATCAACACGACAACAAAACATGTAAAAACCAGAAGCCATGATGATGACAAACTGTCCCCAAATTGCACATGTGTTTTACAGAAAAATTTTCCTGGTCTAACTCTTTCTGACAGTAAAAATCAAATGATACTTTACTTTTCAACAGCTACTCAATCTCCAAGCTGGGCAGCCATTTTTTAAGCTGTCAACAGCCGTGCCGCCAACTTTATAGCATGGAAACTCTGAGCTCCCCAGACCGAGGCGGGGCTGCTGTGTAAGTGTGCTGCCGGGCTCCGCACCAGCCCATTACGTCTGTGAAATCTCAGCGTCCACATTCATCACAAACCCCTCCCACTCGTCCCCACCAGTCCCTACTGTGTAGGACCTACCCATTTTAAACCTCATAGCTTTATTCTCTGCCCTCCTTCTCACAATGTAAAAATAATACCTAATCTGTGCATGTCGGTTTATAGACTCCAGAGTACATTTACATCTGTAACCTAATCTTGCCCCTACATCAACACAGTCGAGGGGATGTTATTGTCCGCGGTTCCCGAAAGTAGAGACTGAAATTCTGAAAATGTAAGGGATTTGTGCAAGGCAGCACAGCTGGCGTATGGTGAGTCAAGTTCAAACCCAGAGCCTTAGATTCCACGTCCAGGGCTTGGCCTACACTCAGTCCCCAGGGCTCTTCAGCTCCCCAGTTGATACTTCTGTGGATAGACTGTTTTCATGCAGCCAACATGCTTTTCCTTATCCTAACTCGGTATCAATACGGTTCCATTTACGGACATGCCACAGAGTTATTTCAGGTGCAGACACCAAGCACACATTCTCTGCACAGCCTCTCTTTCCTCCTTTGTGCTCTTGATTCACACTTGGACTATTGCACTTGTTATAATATATTGTTTCATAATTACCTGCTTGTGCATCTCTCTCCTTCAGGGGCCTCCTCCAGAACAAGGGTTATGTCTTACTCAGCTCTATTACCCCAGAATTTAGCACAGTGCTTGATATGAAAGTTTGTGATAAAGACATATAATTTTTGAGAAGTTGGATGAATGATGATGGTGCCCAAGAGAAGAGGCGGCATTCCCCAGAGCCCAGATCCTGGCCCACTTGCACTATTGCAGCCATACAGATGCTTCCAGAGCTCATCAGGCACAGGCACACTGAGAATCCAAGACATAGGGGAGACCCCTCTCTTCAGAGTCTAAAGTCCCCACGGTATTGCTGTTCCAAGAGCCTGGGTGGAAACTTAGCACGGAGAAGACAGGGTTTGATCGAATTCACAGGGCCTGAAACCCAGGAATTAGGGGAGAAGGACTGTCGAGAACAAGAGTGGAGGGAAGAAGGCAGGAGGAGCGTCAGCTACATCTCCAGCAGTGCCCTTACTGTGGCAGATTCTGGGAAGTTGCTGTGCGAAGGGCCCCTAGAAGGAGAGTGATAAAAGAGCCAGTGAAAGCCATATGCTGCAATCTGGAATTTCTTCTCCGTATACAAAAGCCCAAGCTCCTCAAGAGTGGCGCAGTTGTATTTGATTTCACCTCCATAAAGCCTCACTCCAAATCCCTCTTCCAGTTGGGGCCTCTCTCCTACACACACACACACACACACACACACACACACACATGCACACACACACATCTATCACAGTGATGTGACCTGCATCTTTCTCAGCCATCTGCACAAATCAGTTAAGTTCAAATAACGCATCAAGTCCTCCTATGTATCCAGCAATGTTCTTGGGAAACAAACCTGAATACACATGACTCCTGCCTGCATGGCACTCTTGGTCAAGGGGATCCCATAAATACCCATGGGAGTTATGGAGGCTGTGACAAGTGCTATGTTGGAGATGCTATGGGATTAAGGATGAGTGTAATTCCACCTGACGGGTATCAGAACACCTGGTACAGTAGGCACGCATTAAGCTGGGCCTTCAAGGATGGCATTAGGGCCACTTTGGGGTGGCTACCTAGGTCTCTATGTAGAATCTCTGTCATTGTCACGATCACTCACTCCAGGGAAGAACTCGGACAAGAGTATGCCTCCTAGGAGCAGCAAAACTCAATCAGGAAGCCAAAAGCAGAGAATGTGGGTTCAGGTTCCTCCCTGTTTGGGATCTGGGGAAGACGGTGGTCCACTAAAGCATGCCAGGGAATGACGCTAACTGTTATTGTGACAACTCAAGATATTAAATGAAAACATGTATATAAAATGACTTGAACAGTGCCTTTGCTTTTTTACCCATGCATGACATTTTATACTCTTTAATGTTTTACTTTCAAGCTTGATCGACAGTGCCAGTCCCTGCTCCCAGTCTTGGTATCAAATCTAAATACAGGGACTTCAATAAGACATTGTGGAAAGGTGGAAGCAGCACTCCATGGGAACAGGGAGACTTGAGATATGTCAGGGAATGGGAAACACTTCCATGCTGCTTACACAGACAGCACGTGGGTGAGGATAATGGAGGCAACATTGCCAAAGGATTTGGGTACCAGAGCACGTAGGGCTAGGAATGCCAAGCCAAGGAGTTCCGTGTGGACCTGTCTGCAGCGCTGGCCATGGAAGGCTGCTGAGGAGTGAATTGATCTGATCAGGTCTCTGCTCGCTTTCTTGGAAACTGGGTCCTCATCTCATTCTATTCCTAAAAGACGTGGAAAGCCTTTGCCACCTCTGTGGTCTATGCTCTGTCAGAATGCACAAACTCGGGGTTTGTGCAGATATTTCTGAGGACTTTCGGTGCCAAATACTAGACTAGACACTGCACACTGGCAGGTGAGCCACAGAAGAGCACTGCTGTGGCTGTCTCTGCTGCCAGCGAGAGGACCCACAGGCCTGTCTGAGCTGTCTTCTCCTGCCTAGCAGCACTCAGGCTCCCAGATGGCTCCAGCCCAGCAAATATGGTGTATCTCCTCTCATCTATAGCGCATATTCTCCAACTTCCCTGAAAGCCCCCTGTGTGAGTGGGGAGGGTGTTGCTTCCCCAGTGACATACAGTCATTTTCGTTATGAATATTTGGTATTGACCGAAGCACAGGGATGAATTTCCACTAAGCCAGGCAGGCTCCCTTACCCAACCGAAATGGTAACGTGTGTTAACCAGGTGGGGCCACTGGTAACCCGTCCTTGGCACTTAAGGGCATTCAAGTGAAAGCAAGCAAACACTAATCGTTACAGGCAAGAAGGAATAGTGGTGTGGCCAACCTCCCTCTTGGAAGAGGAAAGGAATGAGATTTATATTGCCTAATTCATTACAATCAGACTCTCCTCCAGCCTGGACTCTCCGGGTTACTGGTCTTGGGTGAAGATGGAGCAGAAACTTGGAAGTCTACAGAAGTAAGGCTTTGTTTTTCTTGATTCTGGGTTATCAGAAACTAGAGAGTGTTTCCATGACAAAATAAATAATCTGATAGCTACAGGGAACATATTTTCTAAAATGTAAAAATTGGACATATGGTTGACAAGTACTTCGGGAGATATAGGACAAAAGCATTTAAAACTGAGTCCACTCCTGAAAAATCTCTGGCATGTGGTGGTCACCTTCACACAGTACACCTTCTAAAGGGACATGCAGTACATATCATCCCAGATACGCCAATTAACACGGATCACTAATCACAGCCATTGCTAACCTATGGCCTGTCTGTAAGAACAGTTTATCAGTACTCCTCAGCTGAGCCTCTTGGTGACTCTGAGCAGTTCAGCTGGTCACTCAGAGGTCTTAGCACCCTACAGGCAAGGAACAGACTCAGATGCTAATGACGTTAAAGGGAGAATTACACACTGTCCTCCCAGAATGCTTACCCTGATGGATTTATTCACCTTTTTTGTATAATTTAGAACAGGATAAAATAACAACTTTTATTGATGTATATATCCAATACATATATACACACACCTCCATCGTGGTTAATCTCTCTCTCACACACACACACACACACACACAGAGGAGGGCTGTAAAAGCAGGCTCCATTTGGTTGTAGCTCCTAGGAGGGATGCAAAATGGTGCCAAATTTGTATAGCATGCCAGACAAGCCCTCCGGCCTCTGAAACTTCACACCTGTCTCCTGCCAGTACCCAAAGTGCCATCTGCTTCCCCAGGAAAGCCAGACACACAAGGCCCCATCTTTATGGCTCTGGTAGAGGATGAGAAAACCTGGCATGGGGAGCCCTTAATTGCTCAAAAATAACTCCATGGTACGTAACATACAGTTACATGAAGAGCTGAAGGAAAAGCCTTGGCAATATTTTTCACAAACATTCAGGATAATGGTTGGGGCATGCAAAAGGGAAACTATTTAAGGACTCAACCTAGTCCCAAATTATTTCCACTGCCAAGAACTCTACAAGTGCGGGGCTCTGTATGCGACAGAAAGTTCCACACAAAAAGCAATGTGAGGCATCCCAGCAGGATCACATTTTTTCATCTACTCTATCCTGCATTTGAGATGCTCTCCTAAAGGTTTTTTTTTTACCATGTTACATAAATAATTGTATTCATTCGGGCTACTTTTAAAATACGGTTCAATCTCCATCCAGTTCTTAGAGTAGAGCAGAAGGAAATTTCCTCTCCCAAGCAGTGGCTGAGCAGAGCCTAGCAGCATGAAACAGGAGATCTGAGAGAAGCAAGGTGGTCTTCAGGGTGGTTTAAACTCAGAAGAATAGACAGCACAGAGTGTATTGGCAGTGGCACTATTAAAATTTGGGGCTGGATCATTCTGTGTTGAGAGGGGCTATCCTATGCACTGTAGGAGCTTCCACAGGATCCTGGCCTCTACCCACCAGATACCTGGAGGTAGAGAGAGCCCCACACACAAATTGTGACAATTACAAATGTCTCCAGACATTGCAAAATGCTCCTGGTGGGCAAAAATCACCCGTTGTAAGAACTGCTGGACTGAGGCCTGGCACAGTTACTCACGTCTGTAATCCTAACACTCTGGGAGGCCAAGGTGGGAGGATCACTTGAGGTCAGGAGTTCAAGACCAACCTGGCAATAGCAAGATCCCATCTCTACAAAAATTGAAAAAGTTAGCTGGGTGTGGTGGCGCATGCCTGTAGTCCCAGCTACTCAGGAGGCTGAGGCAGGAAGATCATCTGAGCCCAGGAGTGTGAGGTTGCTGTGAGCTAGGCTAACACCACGGAGCTCTAGCCCGGGCAACAGAGCAAGACTCGATCTCAAAAAAAAAGAACTACTAGACTAGATGGTCTCTTGAAGCCTCATCGAAGCCCATCACTGGGATGTGTGGGTGGCAGGGAGGGTTCTGATAGCACAGCATCTATCACAGGGAACTCTCTTCACGTGGTTATGAGTCTGTATCTCCTCTCTGATTGTAGTTTATGAGGACAGGACCCATTCCCATCTGAGCACTGCTGTCTCTCCAGCCTGTGGCCCTGTGCCTGGCACAAGGACTGAATGAATGACAAGCTGGACCCGAGCATCTCCGTCCCCTCTCCCAGTCCCGCGCTTCCTGTGCCAAGTGCTGTGTCTTTGTGTTGGTGGTGGAGGTGGGAGGGGATGAGGGGGGTCTTCAGAAAACTAATAAAATAAATGACTAGATAAATGGAACCTCTTGTCTAAAGAACACAGAGATAAGATAAATCATTTTGAGTCCTGGAAAAATTATCTCCACCATCCTGCCCTGGTTTCTCCGTTCAGCCAGAAAACACTTTAATTTATCTTGCGAAATTTTTCATCCACTAGACGCACATTAAGTATTTCTTTCTTCTTCTTCTTCCTTTTTTTTCAAATATTTCTCTCTCTGCAAAGGTGGGTTGGCTCCCAACTCATTGGAATAAAAGCTCCATTAGCCTCTGTGCATGTAAGACTCATGGGGTTGGCCTAGATTCAGGACCTGCAGAAAAATAAAGAAAGCTGACACTCATTCTTCAAGTAATTAGGGTGGGTAAAATAAACTGTGTGCATCTCATTAAGGGAATGGATCCATCACGCCCCGGACAAGGCGGGAATCCCATGCTTGCAGCACCAGCCTTTTGTCTCAAAGTAAACCCTAGCTGATAAAAACAGTTTCCCGTGGAGTCATTGGGAAAACATTTCTATATTCCACCCCCATCCCTTCATGTTTGTTAATCTCTGAGTCCATGCAGTTTCTCAGCTGACTCAAGTCAGCAAACACTACAGTTCTCTTCTTACACATAACACAGGTTCTCCAACTCCCCCGAAGTCCCTGTAGAATGCTTCCTCCCTCAGTAACATGCTGTCATTTACAATCATAGATCCAGGAACACACCCTTAGCCAAGACAACATTGCTCTTCCATGCCTATCAGTAGCCAGGATGCACTGAGATATCCACACTTTTGACCAGGCTTGTGACATGCAGCAACATAGATTAAGGGGTTGATTGGAAATCAACAGAATAATCAGTAATTATGAAATGAATTCTCTTTGGAAAATAAACAGCCGTTTCTAAACTCAAATTATGGCTCTAAGCTGTATTAGCACTCTCTTCTAAAAATCTGAGACAACCTAACCAAACTCAGCTTTTGAAAAGCCAAGAAAGTCTTTTCAACTTCATCCTGTGTTCTTGGATTACCTGACTCTGCCATCGTAGCTGTGTGGTTTTCCTCTCCACCATAGCTCTTCATCCTGCCCTCCCTTTGGTTAAATGCAAATCAGCATCAATTTCCTCTAATTGTTCCCTTGTCCCTTCTTATGTAGAAGATGCTCCTGTCATTTTTGTATAGCTGATCCATAAGATGGAGAGAAAAGTAAGTGAGGAAATGAGACAGCTTAGATAACAGACAAGCCAGCTCTCCACTGACCACAGAAGTACATCTCAAGCAAGAGGCAGGAAGAAGAGCAGAAGAACGGTCCGGGACTGCTAGGAAGTAAAGATGGTCTTTGGCTCTGCAGAAATAGTGGCTAGAAACAGACAAGCTGAGGAAGAGGTTACAGATGGACGAGTCGTTTTGTCCAGAGAGTCCAGAGAGCAGCCTGGTGGTTTCCCCTTATCAAATGCTTGCAGGGCCCCGACGTTGCTTTGCTGCACAGCTGTGCCCAGCCATGACCGAGACACAGGAAACAGCCAAGGCTACAGTATCTGGTAATGAGAGGACTTCCCAATGCTTTCACCATTTCTAGAGGTCTTCAAGATTAGGAGAGCCAGTCTTCTACGCGGGGAAAACAATAGTGAGCTAGTCTGGATAAATTCTTAGGAGCATTTCTAACTGTGGAAAACTATGAAAATCTAGGAGCATATGCCAGGGAAGAATGTCACATCAGAGCAGGGCTGGGATGGGGTGAGCAGTGCTAGCAGGAGCCTGGCTGTGACCAGCCGCTCAGCTCTTCAACCCA
Organism: Avahi laniger; assembly: GCA_963575035.1. NCBI lineage: Eukaryota > Metazoa > Chordata > Mammalia > Primates > Indriidae > Avahi > Avahi laniger. Next base: position 97,218 of record CAUYSK010085465.1, on the reverse strand, counting down.
GCCTGGTTCTCCTCCGCTTAAACACGTTCCAAACGGCTGTTATACTTGCCCATAGTCCTGGTCGACACATTCTGCAGTGTTTTGCTTCTCGCTATCTCATTGACAGCAGTGTGTGTGTGTATGTATGTGTGTGCACACATGTGTATTTCCTTGGCCATTTGCCCCAGGGGGAGGCTTCCAGAGATATTTCCATAAGCATAGATGCTACAGTGGTGACAGGGAGCAGGCAGAGACAGCTTTGGGGACCCGGAGGGGGTCTGTCCATGCCTGCCCCTTCCCTTCTCCATGAACTCAGCTACTTGGCATCCATGACGTCTCTCCCTTTAAGCTCACTGGAGAGTCTGAGGGCAGCTCCCCTTCCCTGCTGTTCTTTGCACACCCTGCCCCCTTTATCCTGCCTCGCCCCCTTCTGTCCCCTGCTCTCCTCCCCCCTCTGGTTTCTTCAATTTCAATGAGTTTATTGGCATGACGAATGTTGCCAAAGCCAATAACACTGAGTCTCAGTGTCTGGGGATGGATTTCACAGTGGGAAGGGGGTGGCTGGAGCCTCGGACCACATTCCCACTGCGGGTTTCTGCCTCCGTCTGAGGTGGTGGCAGACTGCCAGGGACCTTGTTCACTTGGGTTTCCAGTCTCAGCTGAACTCACCAGCCCTGTCTCCAGACAGGGAGAACATTCTTACGACAGCAGAGGTCATGTCTGGAGCCTCAGGTCTAGGAGAGGAGGGGCTTCGAGCTTATGTTTTCAAGGAGCAATTTATAAACAAATCCCGCACTGTCCTGCCCAACTGTGTTGTTAAAACTCCAGCCGCCCGCTGACACTGCAAATTCGCAGACCGGGTCCAGGGTGACAAAGACAGGTGGCTCTCAGCCCAGGAGTTCACACAAGATTAGAAAAGGTCCTTGAGGGTTTTTCTAAACAAGTGAAATTCTTACCTTTGTCCACACTAACACACACGTGTACACACACACACACACACACAATAAGAGCAATCTGGAGAATCTGAGATAGGCAAGAGAAAATGGGTTTTGTTATAAGTAGAGCCTCAAACATCCATTTCAAATGAGTTTTAGCTAAAGAAGTCTCCTTCCTAATGAACCGATCTTCTCCAGCCCCCTTTCTCTCTCTCTCTCTCTCTGTCTCTCCTCTGACTTCCCCACCCCCTCATTTTCTCAGATACACAAACACTGCATACATCACACACACACACACACACACACACACACACACACACACACCCCTTGTCAGCACAGCAGACTTTTCCCTCCAGGGTGCCTCAGCTGATGGAAATTTCTATTTGCAATGAAAATCAACTTTGGAAAACGTCACAGCAAGGGACATTTTTTTCCTGGCTGCCCCAAGATTGATCTGGTCCATAGGATGCCCCAGATCATTGCATTCGGTAATTTCATTCCGCTTATGATCTATTTCTTATACGATCAATATGATAAATGCGCCGGAGAGCAAAGTGGGTTACGGCCCGACGCCGGCGGAGTGAGGAGGAGAGGGGAGCACCGGCTGCCGCGCTGTGTGTCTCGTGAAGCAGAAAAGCAATTCAGTCAGACTAAAGGCTACAGACAAGGAGGTATATTCTCCGTGATAAATGCAAATGATGTGACTGCATTTCCCCCAGCACAAACGGGATGGGGAGGGGAGGAGGGGAGATGGCCCCGCTGTCTGGATCACAGCGCTTTCCTAGGAACCCACAGGACATTCACACACAGCAAGCATGTTGGAGGGGTGGGTCAGGGGGTGCAGGAGGGAAAAACTAGAGTTTGCTTAAATCATCAGTGCTAATGGTAAGCCCCTCTTCCTGATTCCACTGTGCCTCTGAGCATTACCATTTTTAAAGCAGAGTACAAGACAATCAGGCATCCAGCCAGCAGAGAACCACAGGGGGAGATCAGACAGCACTCTGATCCATGAGCATCCCATCGCCTTCTCTGGGCATCAGAGTTCCCTTGGCTACAGGCCTAGTTAGGTGACAACCAGCTTCACTGTCTGCATTGTTATTCTGTGCCAGGGCCTTCTGTTTCCCCACGTGAGCCCACGTGTCTAGGTATCGTCGGACCAGCCATTGGATTCCCTGCGTTAAAGTTTCATCACCTGTAAAAGGGGATCAATTAGACCGCTACTGCTGCTACTGGAAAGTATTTCTTATGAGATGGAATAAAATAGTATAAATAACTTCTAAAAGCATATAATGTGCCAGAAGTGTGAGATATCAGCTGTGGTGAGCACTGTGAATCTTCTAAAAGGAGAGAGAGAGGTCACTATCCTCAGAAAGTTTGGAGATTAATACGGAAGATGAGTCAATGCTGGAGAGAGGAGAAGCAGGACAAGGGAGCACAGAGAGGAGTCTTGGACCAGGAAGTGCCAATCCTGACCTGTAACCAGGGCTCTACCACCGCCTCAATGCAGGACTTGCACAAGTTCCTTCCCCACTCTGGGCCTCAGTTTCCCCAAAGGAACAGAAGGCACTAGGGGAATCTCTTAAGGCCACCGTGGACTCTGGTGTTTTATGACAAATCAAGCCCTACCATGGGTGCAGATGGCAAAGTGTGATCTGAGCTCCAGAAGGAGATGAAGTGGAGCTAGACTACAGAAGAAGGAAAGGATGTGCTGTGACAAACAGGAATAGCAGGGACATCCCTAGAGGGGACATCAATCTTGCTAAGTCCGCACCATGGGAGTGAGCAAGTCCCCATGAAGCATGTTCAAAGAAGAACCCAAGAGAAAAGTAGTAAGGAGGAAGGGGAGGAGGCATGGAAGGTGTCTTTGGGTCAGGGCCCTCGTCCAGGGTGAGGGAAGGTGGGGAGGAAGGGGGTGACAGGGCTCTCGGGTGGGGTAGACTCTTCACACGGAGGCTCAGAGGCGCTTCCCTGCCCTGCTGACCTCTCAGCCTCCCATCTGTGTCCAGAGGGCCAGAGCCTTCAGGGAGCTTTCTCCAGGAGACTGCACTGTCAACACAACCCTGCTGGTGCTTGTGTCCTTTCAGGAAATTAAATGTGAAGCTGCTCGGTCCTGCCAAGACTTGATCCCTCGCAGACTCTTTCCCCTCCTGCCGCAGAAAGCCCAAGGCTGGCTGGAAAAGGTGGGCGAGGGGGGAGCGCTGTGGGCAGGGCTGTCATGGTCAGATGGATCCCAGAAGCTCTGCACTGGGGGTTCTCTGTCCTCCCCTCCCCTCTCCTCCCTCTGCACGGAAGTCAGACTTGTGTACCCCAGGTCTATGGAAAGGGGCAAACAGAAGGCCCCTTCCCTTTCCTCGTCGAGATGGTAGAAGCTGCAATGAGATCTCCATCGGGAATACTGATTACGTGGCTACTGCTCCAAGGGCAGGGCTGGGAACTGTGATTCAAATGACAGCCAAGCTATCTGGGGCCCATATGAAAGTGGTCAGCCAGGAGGATGACTCCCCTGGACATTTCCCATCTGCAAACAGAGCAAGTGAATTGTGCTCTTAACATGTGCTAGGTTTACCAAAGGTATGTCTTAGGTTGTATTCAAGAAGGCCATTCATTCATTCAGTATATTTTCACCCACTAGGAAAAGGATTTCCAAAGCATGGAAGAATTGCGTTTCTTCTCTATGGCTGAGATGGCTGAGGCTAACCCAGGGTCAGACACACACTAGTTAGAAGAGCCAAGGCTGGAAGACCAGTGTGAAAGGTTCACAGTGTTTTGAAGGAGACGGGGGCCTGGGTGGTAGGAGGGCCACGTGCAGCTGCTGATCTGTGTGCAGCTGTTTGAAAATTAAGAGAAAAAATAAAATTTTAAAATGGGAACTGCTTATTTTAGTCAAAGCTTTCTCATTGCACCCCCACCCAAATTTCTAAGCAAATGTGAAGTTCAGAAGGGAGAGCAGAATGGTGTCAAGGATCAAAGGACAAGGCCTATCCTCTTTGACCTGCAGGGAATGAGCTGTCTAGACAGAAGGCAGCAGCTTCCTATCAGTGATTGGGGGTCATCAGCAAAGTAAAAAAAAAATAAAATTATAACGTTACGGATGTGCAATCCAAAAAGGGAGAGATATCATTCTTCCCCATCCTCCCTCCTTCTGAGTTCGTTTTCTGTTGACTTTACTTTTGCTTCTTTGGGTTCTTGGCCTTGAAGACATTTCTGCCTTGCTCTTTGCCAGCATCCTGGGCTGCTCTCCTTTTGTTAGTAACGAGTTCAATTCACAGGAAAAGTCAGAGCCTGCTTCTGAGGCATTTGGGCAAGTCCCAAGCAGCACTTCTGCCAGTGCCACTGCCTGAGAATTCTTATCGAGCCCCCGGACAACTTAGACTCTGCTCACTCCAGAATATTCTCAATGCTCCAGATTAGGTCAAATACCAAAAATCTGTGGGAATTTTCCAGTGGGAAGAATTCCAAAATCACCAAAGATCTGAATTACCTTCTCATAATTGGAAAAGTCCACCAAATATAGCAGAGAAATGATCTCTTTCTCTTTCCCCTGGCTTGCCAATTGAAACACTGTCTGCTCCTAATCCAAAGCATGTCATGAGGCCTATTCCCAATGAGCTCAACCCCCATAATTGAAAGCAGCCCTGTATCGCCTTTGGTCTTGGGTATTTTCATCATTGGACTGTTAGCGCCAAGACATACGTTTTGCCAAGGAAAACTTTCCTTTGAAACCTCTATCTTATCCAAACAGAGAGTTGGAATTGACTTTTGGCAGCCCTGAAGATAGTTCTGAGTTATGAAAAATAATACATATGTGTCAGCCAACCTAAGAGATTGTCCCCAATCTGAAAAAAGGAGGCTCGCACACGACCCCGTCTTTCCTTCCAATAAATTGACAAAGCCAATGCATGCACCTGTTACAATTTCAGAGCCTGCTATGTTGCCCTTTAAAGTTCCTCTGAATGTGACCCCCAGCTCATTCTACTCAAAGAAGTGGACGAAGCAAAAGAACAAGGGATGTTAGAATTAAAGGGAAGTGCTGGGTGTAGAGTATTTTAGTTGCATTCTTCAAGGGGAATCTTCAAGAGCATCCAGCTCGCAGAAAGATTGCAGTTTGGGGAAGGTTTGGTCCAACTTGGGGTGTTAGAAAGCAGAGCATTTCTGGGCATTGTCTATTTCCTTGAGGAATGGAGTCGGTCCTCATGCAGATAATCATGTCATACCAAGAAGCTGATGAAAACATTTCACAAATGCCCACACCAATGATCTCACTTGAAAAAATGGAGGTATGCTCTCCCCAGGCAACCTTCTGCAGGGCAGGGTCTGGGTAAAGAAGAGAAGGGCCTTTCTTGATGAGTGGCAGGCTTGGTGATTTACCTGCCATCTGCAGAGCTCAAAACTCTCTATGCTGCCTCATCCTGGGTTCCTGGCTTCTCTCCTAGTTGCTTTTATAGCTCCTTGAGGTGAAGTTCTGCTGCATCACACTCTCAGGATAGTCACTTTAGTGGGGAAGAAAACCTGCTTAGAATCACAGACTCTCATAATTAGACACGACCTTAAGGCCTGTTTATTCACATCACCCATCTCGCGCTAGAAGGCCTGCACCACGGAGTATGTCATCAGTGACAAGACAGTCACTACCAATAGCACAGGTTGAGATGCAGGGCTGCACAGGGCCAGATGACTCAAGTGGCAACCACAGATATCAAAGCAGATAAACAAATTTTGCTAGTATAGGGGATGAGTGTTGTGGTTAAGATCATGGGCTTAGACTGCATGGAGTTAGACTCCCTGTGTTCAAACCCTGGCTCTACCATTTACTCCTAGATAACCTTGAGCAAGTGACTTGTTCTGTCTGTGCCTCAGTTCTCCATACGTAAAATAGGGGTAACAGAAATACCTACTTCATTTGGTATCTGTGAGATTAAAATGAGATAATGTGGGTAAAACACCTAGAATATTGCTTAGAAAGTCTATCCTACCTAGTCAAAAAACTGAGATTCTCCTTCTTTTAAAAAAATTATAAATAATTTTATATATAATATAAAAGCATAAATATTAATCTAATGATCTCTCATATATAAAAATAGTATAATGAATGCCTCAGTTAGCTTTGACAATGATCAATACATGGTCATTCTTGCTTTATCTTTACCCCACCCACTTTACCTATACCCCTGGTTATTTTGAAGCAAATCATATTTAATCTTTCAATATTTCAGTATACATCTAAAAAAAGGACTCTTTAAAAAATAATAACCATGATAGCATTATTCTATAATATTAAATATCAATCATTGTCTCACATATTAATATATTTTTTTTCCTCTCCCTCTATATTGGAAATGGGATGACAAAAAGTCCGTACATTGCAACTGATTGATATGTCCCTTAAGTCTCTTTTAATCTGTAGGCATCCCCTTCTTCTTTTTTACTATTTTTTCCATTGCAACTTTTTAGTTATAAACTTAAGTCATTTGTTGTATAGAGTTTCCAACAGTCTGTATTTTGCTGACTGCATGTCATTTAACATGATCTTCTGTCTCCTTGTATTTCCTATAAATTGATAGTTAGATCTGCAACATGATTGATTCAGATTCAATAATTTGACAAAACTACTTCATGGGTCATGGTATGTATTTCTATCAGGAGGTTCATAAGGTCAGGTTACTTCTTGTGTATGTGTGTGTGTGTGTGTGTGCATGTGTGTGCATGATGTCAGTGGTATAAATGATCATTGCCTAGATTTATGAACTCATTGTTGGGTTGCCAAATAAATACAGGATGTCCAGTTGCATTTCAACTTTAGATAAACAATGGATGATTGTTTAGTATAAGTACAAGGGGTCTTCAAAAAGTTCATGGCAAATGTATATTATGAAAAATTACACATGGGGGATTTCAAATTTTTTGCATCAAAATAAACTCCTTCTAACGTGTTATAACAGGTCTGAACAGGATCTAGCTTGAGACACAAAGAAGGATAAGACATCAGTTTGAAAAGAACCCCTATGAGAGCAACACTAATTCTGCTAAAATCAAAGCAAGAACACATATTAAATTTATAGTGAAGTTTGGGTGGAAGAATGGTGAAATCATTGATGTTTTAAGAAAGCTTATGGGGACAATGACCAAAAAAAAAAAATTGGCAGTTTACAAAAGAATAACTCATTTTAAGAAGAGATGATGCTGAAGATGAAGCCTACAGGGGCAGACCATCCACATTGATTTACATGGAAAAAATTCATCTTGTTCATACCCTAATTGAAAAGGACCAAGAATTAACAGTGCAAACAATAGCCAATACCATAGACATCCCTATTGGTTCAGCTTACACATTCTCAATGAAAAATTAAAGTTGAGAAAACTGTCCACTTAATGGTTGCCAAAATCATTGTGCCCAGATGAGCTGCAGACAAGAGCAGAGCTTTCAATGGAAATTTTAAAACAAGTGAAATCAAGATTCTGAAGCATGTCTCAGAAAAATTATAACAGGAGATGAAACGTGGTGTTACCAGTACAATGCTGCAGACAAAGCATAATCAAAGCAATGGCTACCTAGAGGTGGAAGTGGTTCAGTCAAAGCAAAAGTGGACAAGTCAAGAGCAAAGGTTTGGCAACAGTTTTTTGAGATGCTCAAGGCATTTTGCTTGTTGTCTTTCTGGAGGGTCAAAGAATGATAACATCTGTTTATTATGAGAGTATTTTGAAAAAGTTAGCCAAAGCTTTAGCAGAAAAATGCCCAGGAAAGCTTCATCAGAGAATCCTTCACCATGACAATGCTCCTGTCCATTCTTCTCATCAAACAAAGGCAATTGTGTGAGTTTCAGTGGGAAATCATTAGGCATCCACATTTAAGTCCTTATTTGGCTCCTATGACTTATTTTTGTTTCATAATCTGAAAAAAATCTTCAAAGGACACCCATTTTTCTTCACTTAATAATGTAAAAAAGGCTACATTGACACGGTTAAATTTCTAGGACCCTCAGTTCTTTAGGAATGTAATAATGGCAGGAATCATCACTTATAAGTCTTGAATTTGATGGAGCTTATGTCGAGAAATAAAGTTTCCATTTTTTAAATTTTTATCTTTTAATTCCATTTTTCCATAAACTTTTTGAAGTCATGGAAATCCCAAATATTTCATGGGACATACTTACACTAAGCAATTATTTTTTGTTTATATGAGATTCATATTTAACTGAGGTCAGGGACTAAAGTTTTTAAATGCTGAATCTGGCAACCCTAATTAGAGTTTGCAAAATAATTACATTTTAATTCTATTATTCCTTCTTTATATGTTAGTTGAAATACTTTTATAAAGAGAAACTTGCCCTTATCTATTTGATGGTCCTAAGATACAGATCTTACAGGAGAAATGAGATAAATGCTTAATATTTTTCTCCTTTTACATATCAGTTTTTAAAATAATATATAGTTCCCTTAATGACTGTAGAGGTATCACTACAAACTCATCAAAGTAAATATATTCATTGTGAATTTCAATCCTTTGTAGTTATTGTCCTTTCTGATGCTGAAATTATTTCATCTCTGATCAGTGAGAATTCACTCTAGTATACTCCTGAGTCCTTATCACATGACACTAGCAATATTTGAAATTTAGTTTACTTTCTGGTATGACAAGATTTTCCAGATTCATCTTGTATATTTTGTCCCCTGAAACTGAAATTAGACATTTCTTCAAGAAACATTGGTTCCTTTTAAGAGAAAATGGTATTTAGAAAACATAGTCTGAGAGGTAGGGGTGCTCAGTATTACTGGATTGTTCATTATTACTAGGTCTTTTTGATAGATTGAACCAGTAAACATGTAATTTTTTAAAGATAATATAGATCTCAAGTTCATAATTATACCTCCAATACAAACACAGAACCACAGGTTTTTCTTTACTTTATCAACCTTATATCTGTAGCTTTCCCCATAAGAAAAATCCCTGTTCCTGTAATTTATGTAATTACAAACAGCACATACATGTAAAACAATATACATATATAACACACTTCACATACACTACAACTTCAAAATAGCAATGCCAACACTACCACCAACAATCACTGAAACTAGCTTAAGATTTTGTTTTGCTTTACAGTTTGTTATTGTTCTTCTTCTTAGGGTACATCCCACAAGGGATGTGCAAAATATACTTTTTTTTAAATTACTTGAAATACTATCTTTGCTTTGATTATACTCTAAGTGGAAACAAATTTAAATTCTTTACTTTTCTTTCTTTTTACTTTCTAAATTTTTAGGAATTACTTTTATAAATTATGTAAAATATTTATATAATTTCAAAGACAAATATATAAAATATGGCATAAAAAAGGCCAGCCTCTATCCTGGTCTCTATTCCCTCCCTCTTTCGGAGGGTAAGCTTGTTATTTTATGGTTTATCCTTCATTGGCGTATACTTCCATATGTTACTTTAAGCAAATACAGACTTATATTTCTACCCTCCTGATTCTTCAAGATTCAGTTCTAATGTTACTCCTTTGAGGAGTATCTATTCACCACCTTGAATAGAACACTCATCAAATTGATTAGAGCTAGAAGAATATGCTGTCTGACAATTTACTAATATGGTCACACTGTTTACAGCTAGCCTCCATTCTGACACGCTCTTGTTGTAATTGTTGGTGCCTGAGTTTTACCCCATTACAATTCATCGCATTCATGCCTACTTCCTTTGGTAGCAAAAGTTGCTAAGCTTTCCCTGGAAGGCCAAGACCAGACCAACCCTTACACATTTTTTATGCTCCATACAGCCACAGCTTCAATGAAAATTTGTTGAATTAAATGCATAAATCAGTGTCTCTTAGCCCTGGGTAAGCATCCAAATTACCTACATAGCTTTTTCAGATTTTTTTTTTAAAGCACAGGTTGCCAACTTCTACCTAAGACCCACTGAATCTTCAAAAGTGATCACCAAGAATCTGAATTAAATAATAAAGCGTGCTTCTATTATACAGTCGGTTTGAGAGCCATTGATCAAAAGCATAGCCACTCTGCATAAATGTACTGGTAGAGCACATACAGGCATTTACAGGGAATGTTTCTTAATAGATTCTCCTCTCAGCTGCTTGAGATGGTGCAGTTCTGTCAGCAAAGCCGGAGAGGAAAACGCAGTCAGTCGTTTTATTTATCCTGATGGTTTTCTTCAGAGAAAACTTAAGAACTGTGGAGGGCGGGGTTTATGTCTTTGAAAGAGAATTGGTTGCATATAAAGGTTAACTACATTTTTAAGGTCACACAGTTTGTCCGCCCTTAGGATGAAACCAGCTTTGTGATCCTCTGGCCCAGAGCTCTGCCCACCATCGGCAAAGCTGCTGCTTCTCTTTACCGATCCCAGGGTTACCTTGGGGCAGAGATGACACAAATCTTCCCACCTGTGCAAGAGTACTTTCTCCCATCCCGGAGCAGAGCTTTAGAGCCAGAAGGAATCTTTGGGAGCTAGTGGAATCCCTAAGGTGAGAAAATAGTGTTCTGTGTCAGAGAGGCAGTTAAATGCAGCCCTGGGACAAGAATCGAAGTCTCCTGCCCCTGGTCCATCAGGCTTTCTTCTCCCTGGACTGCATCAACGCCAGTCCCACCGGTTCTTGTGCCGTCACCGCTAATAGTGCATTGATGCCTTGGGGTATGAATGAAGCCAAGTTAGAGTTGTTGACATCTAGTCTCGGCCAAACAATCTAATATCACATTTCTGCAATTATATAGAAAGCAAGAATTAGACCCCACTCCACTTGCCTAAGCTTTAGTGACAATGACCATCCCCAGACATATGCTTAGGAAGTTACACCCTTTGTAAGCTGAGAAGAAAGCAGGGAGTGGGCTGAGAAAGGATTATCTCCTCCTCCTACAATAACCTTAAATGAGCTCTCTCATTTGATTTTTCTTGATCATCTAGCAGTGAAAAGAGGCAGTGGGTAGGTGGGATGGCTGGGAGCAGGGGGTCCCCAGAAGTAGCAGCACAGTTGGCTTCCTTCAAGTCTGCCTTTTCACTTTTATCCCCAGGGCTCGATAGGCCAGAAATCGTCTAATTGGTGTCCCAGTGGAAAGAGATGGCGGCTGGGTTCTATAGAAATAAGGCTTAGGTTTTTCTTCCATTGTGCGGGTCCACATAATCCTCACCATTCCCTGTGCCCCTGCCCACAGTTCAAACCAAAGGCAAAATCTGGAGGTGGTCTTCTTGGTACATCTGGCTGTTTTGGAAAGCTCCGGGGAAGGAGTCATCATGGGAATCAAATGCATCAGTTAAACACAACAGATCCTTTCTAATCACAGGCGGCACACACACACACACACACACACAATCGTCTGTCTCAATGCACTCTCCAGGGCTCACTCTGGCCTCCCTGGCTTCCACGGTGTGAAGTAAGGTGAAAAACTATTCAAGCCACAAGGCCAAGGTTATGGGGGGATGGAGGAAACCCGAGGGGGTGGGCAAGCATGCTGGTGAACTTGAATGTGTGCCAGAGATGGACCGGAAGGCTTTGAAGGCAAAGAGTCTTACACGGATGCTAATCATGAGTATTTCATTGTGATAATTCTGGGTCTCTTTCTATCACCGGGATGCACACAAAACCCTGGTGGGGAATAGGAGCCTCCCAGCTGCTCATTGTATTACCATCAGCAAAGAGGTCAGTGGTAGAGAAAAGCTTTCTGTCCAAGGCTTTCGGAGAAATCATTGCTTTCACTGGATCAAAGTTCGAAAGGAAAACTCAGGCTAGAATTTAAGAATCTTCCAGGCTAAGGAGACTGTAGAACTATGACCATATTCAGGATTATTGGTAATATATTCTAGACTCTTTAAAAGTTATAAGGTGGTGAATGCCCTATTATCGGATGAATCCAGGGAGATAAAAGAATGACGACTTGCTGAATTGATTTAGGAGATATTCTTATAGAGAGTGTGCTGGAATTGAATTGTGTCCCCCAAAATATGTTCAAGTCCTAACCCCTGGTACCTCTGAATATGACTTTATTTGGAAATTGGGTCTTTGCAGAGGTAATCAAGTTAAAATGAGGTCATACTGTATTACAGTGAGCCCTAAATCCAGTGATTCGTGTTCTTATAAGAAGACCATGTGCAAACACACACGCACATACACACACAAAGGGAAGATGGCCACGTGAAGACAAAGGCAGAAAGTGACGAAGTTACGGGCAAGGAATGCCAAAGATTGTGGACAACCACTAGAAGCTGATTTTTTCCTAGAGCCATCAGAGGAAGTATGGCCCCCTTCTGAGACCTTGATTTCTGACTTCTGGCCTCCAGAACTATGAAAGCATAATCCATTGTTTTAAGCCATCCAGTTTCTAGTCTTTTTTTATGGCAGCCCTGGGGAAGTATAATGAAACAGAGGGTAAGGCTAATTGGCCTGGAGGTTTTCCTCCAACTGCAATAACCTATAGTACTAAATGTGTGGGGATCTCTTCGTTGGGACTTTATGTAGAAACATCTTTTGAACTGACCCCCACACAGCCCTATCACAAGAGAGGGAAGCCTGGCTATGAATGAGAGGGGAGGCTATAGGCCCTTTAGGGAGAGCCTCAGCCCAAGCCTCCTTCCAAGAATGGTTCAGATTCTCTCATACCTGTGCTTCCCCCATGAGAAAGACCTCTACACTTTGTGCTGGCCTCTGGGGGTGGGAACCAGACCCAGTCCCCAGGGTTGCCTAGTGGGATTCCTGACTTCTTTCAATCCCAGACAATTAGATAATCCAATCAAGATCACAGGCAGCTCTAATGCCATTAGATCTCCCAGGGCAGCTGGGGAGGGGAGGGGAGAAAAAGCATGGTGGGCTCAGTCTCAAGGTCATGGCATCCTCCTCGACTGAGTCACCTGAGACAGATGGTTCTGACTCAACATCAGCACTTCCAAGGGTGAACACCGGTGCCCTCTTCTCGGAAAACCGGGCACCAAAAGCAGAGATAGAATATTCTCAGAGGACAAAGAATCATCCAGAGATTTGTAGAAGAGGCCACATGCCTTCACGAACACTGCATGGCACTAGGTGTCAACAGGCCCTGTGGATCCTGGTTCCACCATTTATCCACTCACTGTATCACCTTGGACAAGGCTCTTCATCTCCTAAGCCTCAATTTCTTCATTTGAAAAGAGAGACAATTACACGGCTTTTTAATACTTGCAGAGTGAGAGGAAGGAACACCTCATTTGATGTGAGGTTTGGGAGTCAGTTGTTTCCTAGCAATCATTGTGCATTGTTCCAGATCAGGGCCAAAACCGGAATGAAGGATTTAATAACTATTATGATCAGGGATATGGAAGGCACAATAGTGTCTACAGTGGTGATCAGAACTGTGACTACCTATCTTAACGTGTTGGCCTGAAAACCAAAATGCATCAGGATGCAATGTTTTTTGTTTTATAGAGGAAAATGAGACTGCCTGACTTCCCAAAGGCATACCACCAGTTAGTGACAGAACGGTGACTGTCACAGAGTAACTACCCTGGAAGTAGCAGTTTTTCTTGTGCCAGACACTGCAGTTTACAAGCTTCTCATTTAATTCTCATAACAACTCTATGATGTCCACATTCTTTTCCCATTTTACCATGGAGGAGACGGAAGAGAGATTAAGTAACTTTGCCCAGCCCACAGCAGAATGCGCCAGGAATCAAACCCACTCTGACATCCATGTTCTTCGCAACTCCAATTAAATCCAGCAAGCTTTTTAGTATAAATCTACCGGCTTCTAATGCCCATGAAAACTTTGTCAATGGTAACTTGCTATACACATGACGACATTCATTATTAATATTAACTGTTAAATGTAATTTACATTAAGAGGAGTTAGTGGTCGCTTGACTTTAAAGCTCATCAAAAGCACACAGGTGATTCACAGGTCCTGGGAAGAGGTGGATATAGAAATTGCCAAGCCATTTGAAACACTCTTCTATCAAAGGATCTTTTCTGAGCTCACCAGTCAAGAGGGAAGAGAAGACAGTATTTTGTTTAGACAAGGTTAGAGGTATTGGTGGCTTTCCCCGATGGTAGAACTGGTAGTAGTAAAACTTACGGCATCCCTAATGTCCCAAAGCAGAGGTTTTGCCTCCTGACATTCCGTCCTCAGCCTCCGTGTATGAGAGAGGGATCCGGGACAGTGGAGCAGAGCTGGGCGGGTTCCAGTGTCCATCTCAGAGAGGGACAGAGATCGTGGGTGTTTGCCATTCCAGGCCCACGGGAGGCCCAGCGTCAGAATGAAAACTTTCCAAAGTTTGGCTCCGTGATGTTCTGCCAGTTTTGACAGACTAGAGAAAAGCTGGGATGGGGAATAACTACAGGGAATTAAAACATAACCTCCACTTCAGATATAAGGTGTGGGAGAAATATAAGGTACAGTCCCCACCCTTAAGGAATTTCCAACCTAGTGAGGAAAAGAAGAAAAAATGAAATGCTCAAATTAAACACTCTGATTGGCAAAAGGAGAGGTCAGAGGGGGTTGTAGTAAGGATGTCACACAACACAGGGGAGAGAATGCTGGACTTGGAATTAAAACCCCTGAGTTCCCGTAACTTCTCTGCCACTTGCTGGGCATATGATCTTCAACTCACTTAACCTCTCTGAGCATCCTTACTTTTCTCACCTCTGAAATGGGGACAAATAAAATAAAATATACCAGTAGTGAAAGTAATTCAGCAAACATTTATTAAGTGATTTATCTGTGCCAAGCTCACAATGGCTAGAAACTAATGTACAAATTCTTAAACACCATGTGAACACAAAATGTCATTAGCAAAAGCTGGAAAAGGAACCTTAAAACAGATGAGTCCTGAGAAGGTCCTGTTGGTTGTTCTGGGTCTTTCTGGCATTGGATGGCTGTGGGAAGTGAGGGCGGGGAATACCACGCTCCAGACTGCAGGAATAACACGGGCAGAAGTTCAGGGCATAAAAGGAACTTAGCATTTTCAGGGGACTGAGAAGGAAACAGCATGCCCTGGGTGAGAGGGAGGGGGGCTGGTGGAAATAAGATTGAGCACAGAGGATAGGGCAAGATTCTGAAAAACCTTGAAAGATGGCCTTTCGCCCTCTGATATTATGGTTATGGGGTGTTATTTTTATTCAAGGGAAGAAAAAAGAAAAGAAATGCATGCCGCTCACCCAAACATCAGGACATTCTGTTCCTCTGTGACTGCGCTTTGTGAAAATGTTCTCCAGCAAAAAAGAAAAAGAATGATTAGTGGGAAAAAAAAAATAACTAGAGCCATATTCATTTCAGCTCCACTGAAAGCACAGCAGGAGAAAGTAGCTGTGTTTGCCAAACTCCAGAAAGAGATACAATTGATAGGGGGCGGGGAGAGGGCGAAGCGGAGGAGGGGTCCAGTGTTGTTTTATTCTCCCAAGAAGATATCGTAAATAATGGAGAGGTACAGTGCACGGAAGGGGAAATTACTCTGACAGGGCCCTTTTAGGGAGGAGAATGGAACTAAATACACGTTCCATTATTCCTGATCTTTCATTCAACTGTCCATTTACATGGAGGCTTCCCGGAGCTGATGTTTCCCTTTTGCTGTCATAAGTAGTCGTTGACTGGAGCCGATCATTTCAAAATAACGGCCTGCGATTCTACCATTGTCGTGATTAACACGGGGTAATAATTATTAGCCACACTAACAACCGCGGAGGAGGGGACCGCTGCCAGGCTGCCCTGCTTTGCTGCAGCCAGGAAAGTTCCCCGTCATTCCACCAGGGGGGGCGATGTTCCAGAGAGACCACAGAAGGCTTCCTGCTGGCTCCTCCAGGAGACCAGGAGCCGGGGCTCCCACACCCTGGGCAGTAGCCAGGGCTGGGGGTTGCTGTCATTGCGGGACCTTGCGCAACAATGCAAAAATAGGAATTGTACAAGAAAGCAAGGGGACCCAGGCTCGAGGAGCGGGGGAAGAAGAGAGAAGGTAAATACACGCTACGGGATCACTCCATGGTCTTGGCCTTTGAAACATCAGGAAATATTGTCAGCTGAATGGATGGAAGAGGCTGTAGCCACCCATGACTCAGAAAGATTCACGACACCAGAGCCCTGAACAGGAGCGTTTATCAACGGCAGGCAGAGAGAGAAATCATCCAACTTGAGACAATTCAAAGGCAAAATCCTATTTCTCAGCTCTGTCCCTGAACTGAACTCCCGTGTCGATTTTTTAGGCGCTGAGCATTCTTGAACATTAAAAGCAGCCTTATTTAGTGTCTGACATCCTTCCTCAGTTTTCCAACGAGAGCGTTGAGATGAAGGCAGCTTGGAGTGCGGGGAGTTGTGCTGGCGAGGGGGGCAGCATGGAGCCTAATTCTTGCTTTTTACAGGTGGGGAACCAGGGCCAGCAGAGGGGAGGTAACCCGTGTGCAAGGTCATCCAGCCAGGGAGTGGCAGAGTCAGGAATCGACCCCAGGTCTCCTGTCCCAGGCCGGAGTTTTCCAATCTCTGGTTTTTAATGGAGAGAGCAGCCGTTTTCCTTTGAGCATGAATTCTGAGTCAATAGAAACCTTTCCAGAAAAAGGGTGCTGTGGCCCCAGAAAGAGAGGGAAGCCAGAAGAGAAAGAAACAGAGAATGACTCTTGTTGTTCTTTCTCTTCCCTTCCTCTCACACACCGCTCACAATCCCCGGCAAGAGGGTATCTCATGAAAGGAATAAGAATGAACTTAATATTAAATTGACTAAGAGGGGAAACCTAAGCGTGGACCTTTCTTTCTAGGAATTTAAAACTCAGAATACGGAAAACACTGTTAAAGTTGTTATTAATTGTTTCATGATGTTGGTGCTGATGTAGTTGATTCCTGTCTGCCAAGAACTTGTGCCATTTCTGGATTTTTCTTTTCAGACTCCAGTAATTCACACCCTGTCCTAAATTTATAGCATCCAAGCAGGCACTGTGGTTTGCACCTGGATGTCAGGGTATTTGATTTACTTAAGGGGGGGTGGGTATTTATTTTTGCATGGGGCCATAGACTTCGCTCTCTGCCAGCCTCCCCCAGGGCAAGACCCCGCCCACTCCTGTAGAATCCTGGACCAACCCCCACCTGTCTGGCTTAAGGCCTTCCAGACACCCCCTGGGCCGCTCACGGTAGACCGGAGACAGGCTCCAGGGCAGGGTAGATTTTCAAACCAGCCCTTGTTCATCACTGTCATCACCCCTGGGGCTCCAGTCCCACGAAGCGCCTGGCACCGTGCTCAGTACGCCAGATATCAGTCAGGAAAGAGAAGTTGGAGGCTGGGGGCTTAATGGTCTGTCCCTGAAGAGCTTGCAGTCAGAGACAGGAAGAAATTCTTTTGCTATCATTCTTGTCTTTCTTTCTCCCTAATTAGGAGGAGCTGTGAGTTCAATTCTGTTGGCGTTTGCAGGGCACAGATGCAATCAAGGAGAAGTCAGACACTGGCGTTTTGCTCACCTGGCCCCCTCGGAATTCCACAAAGACCGACTGGCATGCTGTCTCTGTGGGGTGGGGGAGGCACACACTGCACCCAATTATCCCATTATTTTGAAAGGCAAGCGTGCCCACATACGCGGCGTTGCGCAGGGCAGAGGTGACATTGGTGGAGCTCTGCATGTGTTGGCGACTTCTTTCCTCTGGGCCAGCTCTCATTGTTAAACACACACACCCTGTGAAACAGGGGAGGACTGGGCTCATCAGCGTGATTGTTTATGATAATCGCGATAACGATTACAACATGCTCTCCTTTGTAAGAGAAAATGACACTCCTGACCCTCAGGAGAACTGAAGCTGTGTGAGGCTTTGCCCAACTTGAGATGAATCTGGCCTCCTGTGGCAGGGGCTCCGGGTCACGGGCTGGAGGAATGCTAAGAAGAGGAACAAGGCCGAGGGCCTCCCACTGCCTGGCATTTCAAGTACGGCTCCCACACTTTCATCACTTTCTCCTCCTCAGAAGAAGGCAAAACTAGGGAAATGGATGTCAGATAGACCTGGGTTCCCATCTGACCATACCACACACTACATCTGCGACCTTGGGACCGTCCGGTGACTTTCTGACCATCAGTTTCTGCATCTGTAAAGGGAGTGATAATATTTGCCTTGTAAGATTAGAGTTGTGAGGATTAGGATCAGCACAGGGTGGGCACCCAAGACATTCTAACACCTACTATGATATTATGATAATTACGGGCAACTGAAGGGAAAATATTATGTTGTCTAAATGAAGAAGCCTGGATAAAATGGTCACTTCCTATCGGCTCTAAGAGTTTCTGATCTAAAGGAAATAAATGGCACCAATTTTGCCCAGTTTTACCCTCACCCCAGAAGCCCTGGGCTGCCCTGTCGAGGAGACATTGAGCCCTCAGAAAGCCCTGGCAGCCCGGCTCCAGCTGAAGCTCCGAGGGCAGTTGTCTTCTGAACCAGGCTGGGCATCGAAGCCAGGGAGGTCAGCGACTCAGGGCTTCCTGGCTGGCGAGGGTTGCTGAGCAGGGGAGGACCCCAAAAGTTCATCTGCATAATATCGCTCAGCCAACGAGTGCCAGTGCCAATTCTAGCTCCTGTACAGCTAAGGCATGTTCTGCAAGGCACCTCAGCCACCCTACTCTTCTCTTGCTACTTGGGAGGGTGCAGGTGTGAGTGTGGGCTGCCTAGCAAGGAGGGCCAGCTCCAGCATGGGTGTGCTTCCTGATTCCATATGGGAAGGTAGCTAGACAGAATCTCTTCTCTGGGTGGCATTTCCAGTGCAGGAGTGGGAGAGAAGGAAAGGCCCCAAGGTGATGGGGGACAATGACTCCATAAGCAAAGATGTATATCTGGTGAGCCCAACAGTTTTTCCTAGAAAATCAAACAAGAGAATGAACGGCAGTTGCAGCATTTGGGAAGCAGGTTTGCCTCTGGACAGAACTTCCAGGTTTTAAGACAACATCACCATGCATTTGTATAATGCTTTCCAGATTATGAGGCCCTTTCACAGTTGGTGTCTTGTCTGATTCTAGTAAATTCCTGCAAGGCATGAAAAGCAAGGGATTTCCACGTTATAGATGAGGTAACCGAGGCACCAAGAGGCTAAGCCAGGGATTACATGACCAAATGGTAGTGTCTCCTTTTGGGGGAGTCTTTTAGAAAAATTGAAAGAGGAAGGCCTTTTTTCAGACCCTTAGTGTTGGACACAGAGCAAAAGAAAAGTCCTGAGCCTCAGCCTTTATCCAGCCTTCACCTTCCATGCCTGGAGCCCAAAAGTCCATACTCTCCTCCCCGACTCCCTGCAAATATCGGAGCCTTGCAAACTCTTCCGGGGACCTGTTTGAGTAGGTTTGGGGCTGCAGTTGCCTGGGCTTCACGGAGAATATTCTCCTCCCTGCAACACGCTAGATGCATGGAGGGAGGGAGGGAGGGAGGGAGGGAGGGTTAGGGAAAGAGGACGAGATATACAGGGACATAAGCTCTGCTCGTGGGAGGTTTAGTGAGAAAGGAATGAAATCCTGCCTTGTTTGATTTGGAGCCTTAACAGGCTTGCTACTGTTTAAAGTACACAGGAAAGCGGGATTTGTGAAGGGAGGAGAGGGGAGGGTGATGTCTTTATGAATGGTGCTGAGAATCCCTGAGCAGGTGCCCTGTTCCTATGTCCTGGGCCCTGGGCCCCAGGGCCCATTGCCTGGGCTGAAGCCCACCGCTCTGGCAGCCCGCAGCCTCTCTCTCCCATTCATGGGACTTGGCCCACACACTCCAGTCTGGCCCATCAGACCAATCCCTTTGTTCCCAACAATGTGGGGGGTAGAGGAGGCTGCTGATTCTGCTACTGTGGCTGCCTGACAGTGTCTGCTGGGCGAAGGTGAGGGACCTTGTGGGCAGACAGAAGGGCCCACGCACAAGGGGAACATGGTCCTGCCTCTCCACGTGGCAGGTCCAGGATCAGGGCAGGAGAAGATGGCGTGCCTCTTAGAGCAGAGGTAAATCAAATAGGTGGTGGCATCAGTGGTCTCAGCTTGGGGAGCCAGATGCAAGCCTGGCATCGGCAGATGCACCACCCCAAGCTCGCCCATTGATGCTGGCAAGCAGGGGTCCACTAGCCTTCCCTCCACAGGCACACAGCCTCCCGAGCCCAGCTCCCATCCCGCTCAAGGCACCCTAAATATATGCGCGCACACACTCCCAGGCTGCATTCCCATGCTAAACACTGATGGCTTGCCACCCCCCGCCTCTAAAAGGAGCAGACTTGATGCTTAAAGCCTGCCAAAGTGTGGCTGGCTTCCAGCACCAAAAATACCTCCTGCGATCCGAGGGGCTACTGTACTGGCATCTATTTGTGGGGCTAAAGCTGCTGCTGTGACAGAGAGGACTTCCCCTGGGGATGGGCTCGCTGCCCGTTTGGGCTTGTGCTCCCCAAAGCCTAAGGGCTTGCTTTTAGGGGCCACGGAGGCCTGCTCCTCGCCTGGGAAATGCAAGCGGGAGCTGCTCAGCCAGACCTGCCTTCCACAGGAGAAATATTCGTCTCTCGCAGGAAAAAATTCAGCTCCCTGTTCTCTCCCACTTCTCTTACCCTCCTCCTTAAGTCACTCATCAAAGAACAGGCCTGGGGACCGGAATAATAATGCTGCAGCCACGAATGCCTTTCCCAGGGTGAGGTTCCAGGAGTACCCTGACCAGAGGAGGTGTGTGTGCTGATGTCAGGGGAGAATGCTGTTGAACTTGCTGCAGTTTTCCAAAGACGAAGATTTGGCATAAGACGAACATTTCCCCATTCATTCATTCATTCATTCATGGGATGAATATTTATTAAATACCTACTACCGGCCCACAGCTGTGCTGGGCTGTGGCTGTCTCTCCTGATGGAAATGAGGATGGATGCAAGATGCTGACGGAGGATTGGTCAGTCCCCAGGGGCTGTGGGTTTGACGTCAGCTGGACGGGATGAGGAAGAATAGAGTGAAGGTCAGAGAGATACAAGAAAACTTGAGTCCCCAGAAGGACATAAATGGATCCGGGGGTGTGGAGTTTGTTGAATTATTGCCTTGCGTTCTTTAAAAATATGTGCCAAAGAGATAATTATGCAATGTATACAGTTCCATTAAAGGAAAAAAATCTAGTAAATTTGCTGTTAATAAATATTTGTGTAATAAATGAATGAATACCCAGATCAAAGGGATGAGGTTATTTGAACACATTTAAAAACTAGAGGCTCCTGTATATTGCTGTTACCCCAGAAAATGTTATAGCTAAATACAGACCATGAACCAAGGTGGGTTTTTTATTTCTAAAGCGTATTTTATAATTATATGCTTAACTAATAATATCCATATTTGTTCTAGGCTATTCAGACTAAAAATAACAACAATCTTTCCATTTTAATGATACTATTAATTCTTCAAACACTTTTACATATATCTGTTTTAATTCCCTCTCTCCCTCTCTGGAGATTGAACATAGAAATTCCCATCTTACAGATGGACAAACTGAGGCTTAGAGAAGTTGAGAGTATTTCATGCAGGCTTCCTCCCAGGAGGTAAGGTTAGTGCTCTTCCCATTGATGTGCTGACCGCAGACACTTCCGCAATCTCCCAGGACTCAGACCTCGGCCTCTGCTCAGTGACAATGTGGAAACAGTGGATGGCATCGTGTCACCCTGCCTGCAAAGCGTTCTCCCACCTGTGTTCCCTCTTTCTCTCTTCCTCTATTTCTCTTTCTCTTCCTTTATTCAAGAAGGGGAGGAGAGGCATGGGGGTGAAAGATGGGGTGAGTGGAGGAGTCTGTTTCATTTATGCTTCCTTGCTCTTCGTGCTAGGATTTACTTCTGGACCACAGGAATTGTGGGAGGCAGTATCAGAAGATTACTTAAATTGCATTATAATCTTCTGAAGATGTGATTAAATTGAGGCATGGGGAAGAGATGGAACCTCTTCCGGGGTCATGCAGCACTTGATTTAGAACGAGAGGACTCTAATGTTCAGCTTCTAACTTTATCAGTTAGATATTTCCAACCCTAGCACTGGTGGTCTTAGGTGCAGCGGGCCAGACTGATGCTCCATGCATTGAACAAATGGGGGAAGTGTTCCAAAATCTTCCAGCATCTTCTTCAAATCATCTTACTTAATAAATTGTGGTTTAGATTCAGTCGACCCAGAGATAAGAGGATAGACTAGACTGGCTACATGGGGAGACAAGATCTATGTAAAAAGAGAAACAAATAATAATAGAGGGTAAATATGATAATTTTCTAGAATGTTAAAAGAATAAATGTCGAAGAAATTCGAAGAAAAGTGCAGGTATGGATCAGGAAAGACAACTTAGATTCTTTGTGGCTCCGCAGGACAAAACTAGGAATAACCAGTGAAAGTTACATCCATTGCAACTAATCACAAGGAAGAACTTTTGAAGAATTAGCTCGTTTCTGCGGGTGTTGGAGTAAAGTCTAGATTCCTCCAGCCCTGTATTGAATGAACGATTGTTTGAGATGACTAGTGAGTCTAAATTTCTTTTTCTTTTTCCTCTTTCTCTCTCTCTTTCCTTGCTTTCCCTTCCTCCCTCCTTCCCTTCCTTCCTCCTGCGCCTACTGCTCTAAGAATTTCATGCGACTGCTTTTAGGGTTTTCAGGAGTGGTTTTTTGTTGTTTTTCTATTTACATCACTGAGGACCGTGGCCACGAGAGGGCAGCAGAGGAGACGTCAGATACTTGGACATATTCAGTAAACTCGCGTGCGCTCTAATCGCGAGCAGGGACTACGCAGATCTGAGAACTCGCTGGGGTCCAGCTTGCAGGCCCCTTCCGGGAAGCAGTGTCCGGAGACTGCGGTGATATCGAGACTCTATGGCGCGCGATCAGTGGCCTTAAGGGCATTGTCATCCAGAATCCAGACACCTCTCACCTTAGGTTATTAAAATAAGTTATCTTACCGCCACCTCTATGAATCCCCTGCCAGGCAGGCTCTCCGGGTCTATGGAAATCTCCCCTCCCGCCCCCACCGCCCCCATCCAAGTCAAGACTTGCCGGACGCCCAGGGTCCCTAACAGCGTGGAAGCTTGAGAATCAATTCAGAACAAGGCTCATCTTCGCATTGCAAAAAATAATGATTAATAACAACAACTTCAACCCTTATTCGGCAGCTCGTTGGCTTTTTGAAATTCACGAGCAGAAGACATTTGGTCTCACAATTTCCGAGACCCCAGTCTCAACCCCACTGGACAAGCCCGGTGCCTCCCCACTCGCCCCTCACTCAAATTACATTTGAAGAGAGGTGCGCAGTATGCGCGCGGTGACAGGTGATGCCAGGGCAGGGGGAGCCTCTGTCCCCACGGCCCTCACCCACTCTGCGGGGGTCCTGACAGCCCCATCTCCCCTCCCCACTTCCCACCCTTGGCCACACCGGAGGCCAAGCCGGCTGGGCTCGCAAGGCCTCGACCCGAATCCCCAGGCCCTGGCAGCATTTCCGTGACCCCTTGGCCACTTAAGGTGGCTGGTGGGTCCGGGCTGAGCTGGGCGCGGGGCGGGCGGCGGGGCGGCCTCCCGATGCCAACCCTGAGCCTCCTTTGTTGACAGCTCGCGGAGGAGGAGGAGGTCCGCGCGGGCGGGGGCGGGGGCAGGGGGCTGGCTGCGGCGGGCGGTGCCAGCGGCGGGCGCGGCCCCAGCCCCGGCGGGCGCGGCCGGCAGGGAGCGGGTTAACGCGCGCGGCCTCTATGATAATGAGCTGCCTGGTAATATAGGGAGGCCGGGCCGAGGGCTCCGCCGCCGCCGCCGCCACCGCGGGAGCCGGAGCTGCCGGGCGGAGCGGCGTCCGCGCCAGGCTGGAGCGGGAGGGCGGCGGAGGGCAGTTGCCGGGAGTATTTCGGCCGGGAGGGCGAGCCATCCGGAGACAGAGCCGGCGAGCCCGGGAAGGTGGGGAGCGCGAGCGCCGGCGCGAGCGGAGCAAACCTCCGAGTAGGTCTGGAAAGCCAGCTTCCCGGAGGAAATGGGACTGTGACCGCACCGGGAGCACGAAGGGAAGGAAGCGCCCGGATTGCTGATGTCAGAGGAGCCCGGAAAGTCGCGCTGGAAAAATCTGAAGACAGCCAGGGCTCCGCTTCTTCCTCACGAGAGACACCACCGGCCACCCCCACACGCGCCCTCGGCGCCCCCGGGGGCCCCCCGCGAGCCGGCGACAGCGCCCGGCGGGGCTGCTGAGGGGCGACGGCGGACTGAGGGGCGCGCGGACCGGCGACCGAGGGGCCACTTCAGGAATACAGATAAGTGGCTGGCGGCTTGACGTGGATTTTAATGAATTTGGACTCCATGTGGATTTGGTCGTCCCCGTGATTCCGAGCTGCGGGCAGGGAGAGGGGCCTCCCGCCGCCCTCGGCAGCCGGCGGCCGAGGCGGACGGAGCAGGGACGGAAGGACAGACAGACGTCGCCGAGCTGGGTAAGCGGCGGCTGGGCCGGGCGCTCGGAGTCGGCGGCGCCCTCCGCCCTCTCCTCAAACGCGCGCACACCGCGGCGGCTTCTCTCGCGCCCGCCGCCCCGGG
This sequence comes from Avahi laniger, assembly GCA_963575035.1. Classification (NCBI taxonomy): domain Eukaryota; kingdom Metazoa; phylum Chordata; class Mammalia; order Primates; family Indriidae; genus Avahi; species Avahi laniger. The sequence continues at coordinate 72,861 of CAUYSK010085465.1, read as the reverse complement.
GTCCCGGCCCCAGGCACCCGGCTCGGCTGAGGGGCGAGTCCCCGCGCGGGCTGGGCCACTTTCACGGGCCGGGACGCGCCGTGCGTGTGAGTGCGGGCACACTCGCAGCCGCTGCCGCCCGCCCCGGCTTCCCTCTCAGCCGCGGGCTGCGGGCGGCGGCAGTGCTCCGCGGCGCGCCTCCACCGCGCACCTGCCGGCACTCTGCGGCTTTGGGGAGCACCCGGGCGGCGAGGCTGTCCCGCGAGCTGGCACCCAAAGAGGGCCTCGGTGCAAGAGCGAGCAAGACAGCCCAAAGCCGCTGTGGCCAGCGACCGATTTGGGGGCGTTCACTCCTATGTCAGAGTCCCTGGTGGTTGCTGGCTGTTCCTTCGGATCAGGGGACTTGGAGAATGCATCATTTGCGGGATTCTGTAAGGCTCAGGGAGCGATTCCAAGGCACTGGATGGGGATAAGCGCTCTCTCTCTCCCTGTCCTCCGCTGAGGTGTAGCGTCCAGCAGGGGCCCAATTCCCTGGTATGAGCAGCAGAAGAGTGTGGGGATTGAGATGGAAGTTTGCTCAGGGTCTGAGAGGATCCTTGTGAGCCATTTGAGAATATTTCCCTCAGTGTGCTCCTTCTTGCCCCACCCCACAAGTGATGTAGGGATCGTAGAAAATTCTAGCCCTTTTTAATCCATCCCACAGGTAGTCTATGTAAATGTTAATCATGGTCTAGATGGCTACAGGGAGTCACCAGAAACAGCCATTCTAGGTGCTCCCAAATGTCCACCTGTTTGGCATGACCCTGGGAGGACCTACCTACTCAAACTCTGCTCTACTCGGAAGGGATGGAGGTAATGGGGGAGAGGGAGATGGTAAGAGACTTGAGGGGTCTAGGTCAGTTAAGGGTCTAGAAATGAGAGCCCCATGAGGTGGGCAATAGAAATCTGATCGGTCTCCTGTAGGATTCGAAGATTCTGGGGTAACAGTGGCACACCAGTGTACGGAGTGCAAGAGACATGAAAGTAGGATCAGTTTGGGGGAGTGGGGATGCCAATCATAGCTTGAGGCAGTGGCTTAGGGACCCATCAGCTTGGAGGAACAAAGAGAAATTTTAGGGTGCATTCATCGCCTTCTATGTAGCAGCACGGCGAACAGGTTTACTAAGCGGCAGGCCAAGATGAGTATCTGGGCTGGGCTGCGCTGGACTCTTTGGGAGCGGGAGTCAGGTTCAGTGCTTCCCCTCCCCGCCCAATAGCAGGCTTCTTTCCCAGACCTTGAAACTTCACTCTTCCCTCTGGGCTGGCTTTGGATTCTGGGGCCTTCAGTTGAGTGACAGAGCCCCAGGAAGAGGTAGCCCTGGCTGGGGGAATTCAGCTACTCCTAATTGAAATGCACAACTTTTGTGCAATCACCCCAGAAAGCTTCTGGAGTTGCTGGCAGCCCTCTCCCCTCTGACCTCCAGGCAAGAAGAGACAAGAATTCATTAACTTCCCCTTCTCCTCACAGAGCATGGTTTGAACTAATTACCTGTGATCTCTCCTCAGTGGCCTGGGGGCTGGTGGGGTGGAAAGGAGAGAGGGTAGGAACCAAGGAAACGGAGTGGAATCTGTCTAGATACCCTATGGAGGTTGTTTTTCTTTCCCTTCTTCCACCTGGCATCACACCTCTCACCTCCAACCCCTCCTCGTCCTGGAACTTGCCCCTGCTGCCACCAGTCAGGGTTACCTAAAGGAGCCATTTCCCTCCAGCCAGCAGCCAGTGTATCCTGTTCAGGGACCCGCTGATAAAGGCAGGACCATGCAGACTGCCCTTCCTGCTCCCTCACTGTCCTCAGCAAATCGCATTAGGATGGGGGCAAATTGGCTCGCAAAGCAGTTAAATGGAAATGACATTTGGAGCGATGTGCTGGGGAGTAGCCGCTGAGGAGCAGCGGGATCTGAAGTGGCAAAGTACCTGAAGGTCTCTTCTGCCCAGGGACCTAGAGTCTGGCAAAGGAATCCCATCTGGCCCTTCTCTCTGACCGGGCATAGGGACCGGGGTCCTTCACAGCCTGGCGCAGGACAGGGGTGCTGGCTAGCTTTGCAGCCCGAGTCTAAATGACGAGTACAGTGGTGTCACATGTCCATCACCCAAAACCGTGTCTTTACAAGGTTGGTGGCCCCCCCTCCAGAGCTGGCCTGAATACCTACCCCTGTCTCCAGAGTGCCAGGGAACATTTCACCCTCCAACTCTCTTGACCATCAAAAGCTGCAGATGTGATGAATGTAAAAGTTCACCATCTGTTTTACTGGAGTCTGTGCTTAAAATGAGGTTAAAAAGAAAACCCTCAAAGAACAGCTTCTTCTCTGCTAGCTGCCTTTCCCATTTACAAATACTTCTGATTATTCAGCTAATCTTTATTTCATGGGCATGTTACAAGAAAACACAGCAGCGGGAGGGGAAATCAGTGCCATGGTTAAATATACAAGGCAGCAGCTGGCACAGCTTAAACTCACCAGTTTAGGTGCTATGAAATATTTGTGGCGCTGGAGTTGTCACTGTTTGGGGGTTCTATAGTTTCTATCCTACCTCATTTTCTATGACTGCCGCCCCAGGATATAGGGTTTGGTGTGGGGGAGGCAATTCTTATCTCCAGCAGAACCCCCCACCAGCTGTCTCCCTGCATTGCCACACAGCTGTCTCTGCACACACAAACTGGGGCACAGTATACTTCCGTCCATCATGGCAAACAGAGAGGCAAGGAGCACCAAGCCAAGCCCCCACCCCCACCCCCATTCTGATCATAAAGAGCTGGAGCATTGTGTTACAGTCTGTTAACTAGAAATAATTCAGGACCATTCATAGGGAAGCTGGGAGAAACAGGCTTTGAGGTGCTGGCGTTTTACAGCTCCCGGGCATGCCTCCCTCATGGCACCCCGGCATCACCCACCACCCTACTCAGGGGCAGTCTGTTATCAATTCATTATATGTGAAGATTCTATCTCTGCTCTTCACATATGCTCAGTTCAAACAGTGATGAATGGAACGGATTCCCTTAACAGTGTTTTCACTTAGTTACAAAGATTTCACGCCTGATTAGAGTAAATGAGGGGTGGGTGTGCATCTCTTTCTTTCTTGGTCATTTCTAAAGGTGAGCCCTGTGGAGACCCAGAGAAAAGCAGTTCTTCCCAGGGTCAAACAGCTGGTCCCAAGGCTCTGCGCGGGGAAGGATAGCTGGTAAGAAAGGGACACCCCCTTTCTCCTCGGCTGAGCCCTCAGGCTCTCTAGGGCCCCAGTCCCTGGCATTTGGGCATATGGAACCTCTTTATCTAGCTCCACACTTCTCCATCTGGAATTTGAGGGCAGAAATAGAGGCGAGAAAGTTCTTTGTTGGGGAGCAGGGTCCCTATTGGGCAACAGTGTAAGGGGAGAGGAGGAAGGGAGGGGGAAAGCGGAAAGAAAAGGCTTAGGCTTGAGCGTTGCAAAGGTCCCTGCTCCTACAGTTGGTTAACCATTAAGCCCCTGCCCTGCCCTGGCCATATCTCCCACTTGGGTGAAAGGATATCTCTGGGAAACCCAGAGGACCAGCAGGTGTTCCCCTCTGGCCCCCCTCACCCTGGCAGAACGTGCGCTCTGTCTCCCCTGTCCCCTACAGCCCCAGGCTCAGTCCCTAGCCCCCACTCACCCCATTCTCTCCTTCCCCGGCACCAGCACAGTTCCCACCCCCTGCCAGCTGTCCCTTCACCTGGCAGTGTCGGTTGTTTGTTTGCATGGCAGGATGTGGTGGTGTCAGAGACTGGGGAGCAGGCAGGGTGGCCGGGAGACTCGACTGAGTGGAGTGGGCTGGTTTCACGCAGGACTTCGAGGCAGGTGCTCGGATTATAGACAGCTTCAAAGACATATATAAACCCAATAGGCCCAAGTTTGCTTGGTGGTTGCGGGGAGGGAGTTTTGCTGAAGTTGTATTCTCCTCCCGCTTGGATTCTCCTAGTGCTTCTCACTGTGGGTCTGCCTTGTGGGTCCCCGTTTTGGCCCTCTGGGGTTAGGCCATTTCATCCGAGGCCTTACCAAAGCCTTTCTAGCTGGTCAGAGCCAGCGTCCTGAAGTTCAGTCAGAGAAGGACAGTGCGTGCAAGTACTGGAGATGCAGATCAAGATACAGAAGCGAAGGCACACCGGGAAAGACAGAAGAAGAGCCATGGACCCTGTCGCAGATAAATACAGAGAGGCAGGGAGACAGAAAAGGAAGACGAAGGCAGAGAGACTAACAGCGTGGGTGAGGCTGGAGAGAGCTGAGAGCAACCAAGGAAGAAAGCGGGAAGAGCCAGCCACGCAGGCACAAGGGGTCTTCTCAGTCTTCCCTGGCGCAGGGAGGCTCGGCCGAGCTGGGAAGCCGAAGTAGCAGGTTTTCTCCACTAGAGGGGACTCTTGAAAACCAGGCTTGGCTCTAAACAGCAGCTTTTGTGCTTTTCTTTTTAGAACGGAAAAAAAAATTGATGAGATATATTAGAAACTCCCAGCTGTCACTACGCAGAGACCACAAGTGGTAGGGTCCTATTGCCAGTGGGACTCTGGGCCCCTGTCTGGTTGCGGCGCTGGAGAGAGAGGCCTGCGGGGACAGGATGCGTCTGGGGTACGAGGTGGGAGGGGGACACATTCTCAAGTTAGCAGGCAGTCCAGTCTGCCAGCCGGCCTGCCAAGAGCGGCTGCGTTTCTCTATCAGGGAGAGAAGTTTTTGGCCCATCCCCAAGGCGCCTTCCCATGCCTTCCCTTCTTCCAACTCCCTGGATGTGGATTTTCCAGACACTCTCAGGTGGTGGCAAAACTGCTCCCGAGGAGACTTTTTTTAAAAAGACCTTTCGGGAGCCAAACGCATGTCAACGTTGTATCACTGATTTAATCTTTGTCTTCATAAGTCTCTGCGGGAGCCTTTCTCTGAATTATAATTCCCCCTTTCATTCCAGCGGAGGACAATATTGAGAGAGAGCAGAGTCCAGAGGCTTTTCTCATCTAAGGAGATAATAACTGTCAAACAGGGGAATGGAAAAATAGTGAAGTTTTGGGACGGGCAGGAGGCCAGAGAGTAGCAGGGTCTCTTCAGATCCGATGCCGTCCCCTGGTATTTCATCTTGGCTTGCCTTTGGCTCAAATTTACCTGGGGGTCAAGGGTTGGGGGGAAGGGGGGACAGAGAAAAGGAAGAAGAAAAATGAGATAAATGTATCATGTTATAAAAGTTTAATTCTGCTTTTCCTTGGCTAACATTGCTTTCGGGGTGAGAGATAAAAGGCAATGAGTTGCCCTTGGAAAGTTGAACTTGTCTTTCAGAAGGAAGAGGAGGAATCCTAGGGCTCCCAGTGAATAGCTGGTGAGTGATCCTCGCTCCTCCAGGTGACCCCCGTGCCCCAGACAAACACACCTTCTCTCCAGGCTCTGAGAGGATGGCAGCCTCTGACAGAGGTGCCCCTGGCACTTCCTAGCCCTCTCCCTCCTCCCAGGGCCTTCCTGTAGCCTGAGCTCCTGGTTTGGCGTGGAGGGGACAGAAGACAGAGGGAGGAGGGTGAGCTTGAACATTCCCTCCAGCTTCACCTTCCTACTTGGAATTTTGCACTGCGATTCTTGCCCCTTGCACTGAACCAAGTAGGAAGACACTGAGAGCAGGAGCTGGAATTCAGTTAAGTTTAAATAGATAGGGATCGATCATCTATACAGTGCCTGCCAAGACTGTAGTAGCTCTCTCTTAGCAGAAAGATGAAAAAGTAATAGATTCTTCCTTCAAGGACTTTACGGTGTGCTAGGGAGAGCGGGGAGAGGATTGCATAAGCCAAGTACCCCCAAATATCTTTAGTAGAGGGCAGAATGGAGTTAGCTGTAGACCGGGGGCTCAGACGAAGTGAGGGCAGGGAGCTCTTTGAAGCATGTACTCTAAGGCAGTGGGAGGTGGAGATTTCCAGGAGAGATGCTGGAGCCCTTCAGTTTCCTATGAAGAATGACTGTCTAATTCTCTCCCTTCCTCTGGCCCCTCAGAACCACCCCTACCTAACCATTTTCCCCCCTCATTCTCCTCTGTGGATTTTAAGCGAAACATTAGCGCTATTTTCTAGTAGTCAACATCCTAGAGCAAGGTCTCTGGGGTGCACATTCCTGAGGGGTTTTCAGGTTGTAGTCTATGTAAATTTCATCCCTCTCTGGTGTTTCCGAAGCTGGCAGTATAGACGCCAGTGGGGTTCATCAGGATATTCTCACATTTTAGTGTCCAGAATCCTGCAGTGACTCGCCCATTCTTATCTGAATGAAATCATTCAATGGATGGGACCTGAGAGAAAATTCAGATTTTTCTCGACACCTTGGTTGAGCCAGGGGCTGCCTCTACCATATGTTTGCTACCTGGAGAAGGATCCACTCTCTTTTAAGGTCCAGGAAGAAGGCAGAGGAGGACTCATGGAGGGAAGTTACAAGGAGGCAGATTTCGACTCAATTTAAAACATTCTCCAAGCCTATGAAGGAAAGTAGTGGTCTCCCTGCACCTTGGTCCAGGCTGGGGGAGCCCGTCAGAGGTGCTCCAGGGGGATAGGACCTCGCACTGCATGCACAGAACTGGGGGGCAGGCTGGGGCCTCCAGAGGCCTGTGAAACCGTTTCAATCCTGTGCTTTTCTAAGAATTATGTGGGTACGTATATTTACATATTTCTGAAGAGGAGTTTGTGATTCCCCTCGCCCCACTGTGAAGAACCACCGGACTCCTGTCCCTAGGGCCTTTCCTGTCCTCTGCCTTTTCTGCCTCTGCTCTGGGGCTGGAACCCCAGTGCCTCCCACAAGTCCCAAAGTGGTGGACGACACACTCTCAGAGTGAACAGGAGCACTCCGGAGACAGCTCAGAGTGTCAGGGGCGCCCACGGATTGCGATTGCTCTGTGACTAGGACAGGTCTTCTAATGTCTCTGAGCAGGGCCCGGGGGGCGCAGGCGGCCAGACACAGCGCTCCACCCTTCAAGGGAGGAGAGGGTGGAGGTTCAGGAGGAGAGGAAGGGGTGTGTGGGAAAGTTCTGCCTGCCAGGTAAAGGCAGGGGGACCAACAGACAGAAGTGGCGAGAGGGGATGTTGCCTCTTTGAAGTGGTTTCCTGCTTCAGAAAAGTGAAAGGCCTCGGCTGGGCTGGGTAAATATTACCTTGGCCTCTGACCTCCCACCTCCCCTGATGGCTCCCCTGGCTTCCCATTTTTTTTTCTCCCCAGGAACAAAGATACCTGAGGGAGAAGAGGCCGTTTTCCAAACTTCACAGAGGACAGGGCTCTTAGCGAAAGCCCAGCCCAAAGCTGGACAGGAAGACCCAGGCTCCCTCCCTCCACAGACAGGAGACCCCCACCCCGCCCGCCCCGCGTAGCTCTGCCAGGTCTCTGCTCCAGTGGTGGGCAGTGGCGTTTGCCAGGAGGAGGGCTGTCTCAGGATTTCACAGTCCCCCGACGATACTGACACCCCCACCCTCACCCCATCTGTCTGTGCCTTTCTGACAAGTCCCTGCACTTTCTGTGGAATCAAAACCCCCACGCCACCACGTTTTCTGCAAGGCAAACACCACCACCCGCAGATTTATTTATTCAGAAATGAACCAAAATTCTAGTCTGCCACCCGAATCAAGTGACCCCTCGGAGCATCAAGCCCTTCAATTTTAAGGGCCCAAGGACTTAGAGAGAATGATCGGAGCTGCATGTGGAGCTGGAAGCCACAGCCAGCAACCTCCTGCAGGAGGTCTGGCCCCTGCTAAGATGGTTGAGAACAGATGGTCAGGAAGAGCCTGGTGTCAAAGAATAGGGTCCTAATGCACAGGAACAAAGGGCCTCCCTTCGCACTTGGAGCCCTTCCAGCTTCCTAAAGATTTCTCACCTGTTGACCAGTGCTTGCTCTCCATTTGTTGCCTGGTCCCAGGAGGGAGACAAGAAGGAGTCACAAGATACTCTGGTAGAATTGGCTCCTGCCTCTTCCTCGGGACCTCAGTTTCTCCATCTGTACAATGGGAATGAATGTTTTTCATGACTGCTCAAGAGCCCTAGAGCCAGGCACAGGAAGATGGTGTTAGAGGAGTTGGAAAATGACAAGTGCTGTAAACATGGAAAACCATCGTATACTTTAAAGCAGGAATATTAAGCCAAGCTAAGGATATTTTTCTCTCCCACCCCCATCTCTCTTTCTCTCTAAATTTGTTTGGAATTTTCTGAGAAAAATGAGAGTATACTTAAAGAAAATTTATGTGCTAAAGTATAAAGGGCTAAAGACTCATTGGAGACTAGAAACTGAGAGGAATGATAATGGTGGCCCTGGCAATGAGGTCACATGCAGGGCTTGTGGTCCAGCATTTAGCCAGTGGGATTGGAAGTTGAATTCTGAATTTGCTTCCCTTGGGTTTTTGGTGCCTTCAGCTATGAGCAGAAATGAATGACACTGTCATAGAACTGGTCATAGAGTTGGCATTGCTCTGGGAGCCAACCTCCCATGGCAGGGGAAGGGGCAGATCTCATAGGTCTCTGGCTATCTGGCTGCAAGAGGGCTTGCATCTCCCCTGCAGAGAGAGCTCCTAGGAGCAGGGATGTGCATGGATGGGGAAGATGCAGCATGAAGAGCATCAGCAGGAGCAGTGGCCAGGAGCCCACACTGGACGCTGGGTCTCAAGGGTCAGATCCTTGGCTGGCACTGATCATTGATGAAAACACAGCAGGAGGTCTGGCGAGAAGCATCAGCTGTCTCCTAGTAGACCAAGAAGCTCCCTGATGACCCTTTCAGCTGGAGCATGAGGTGCCTTGTCCCTTGTTGGAAGTGCAGAGTGTGGAAAGGCGCCTGTCAGAGAAGAGAGCGCCGTGCATTGACAGCACTTTCCAAGAGTCCACTGTAGAACATGGGGGTGGCGAGATGCCTTGATTTTCTTTTCTAGATATTAGTTTTAAGGAGAAGTTTGAATTACAAAAGAAATAGATATTCTATGTAGAATGCTAGAAATGTTTCTGAGTATATGATAGGCTCTTTTAACCAAGGGCACATAATGGATGTGAAACCCAAGCCCAAACTGGGCAACCGGATTAACCCTCAGCCACACAGAAAGTCAAGTTGCCATTCACTGCTCTCTAGCTGTGAGGACTTTTGTTTGCCCACCCTCACCCAGCACACTCTCTTGATCTGCTCACTTAGCTACCTTCTCTTTCCAGTCTCCTGTCCCCCAAACCCCATGCCTAGCAACCTCCCCTGTCTCTCTGCCTTGAATTTGAGCAGACATGCATCTCATGGTGAAATAGCATTCCCCTGAGAACTGACCTCTCCTCTTCTCTGCCCATCTGCTGGCCCTTAGCACACACCACGGCCCCTCTGTGGCGCTGGGCAGTGTGGTGTATGAAGCCCCCTCCCTTAAGTAGCTCCAACCAGCTTTCCTCCATCCACAGCAAGCCTTGCTATTTGCACAGTCAATGGCTGTGGCAAGGCCAAGCCGCCCCTCCCTCCCCGAGAGCCACTGTGGGCACTGTTTGTGTTTCAGTCTCTATAGACTCAGCATTCACAACTTGAAGAGGCTGAGACAATGACCCGAGCAGCTGCCTGCAGACTGTGCTGGCTGGGAGGTGCAGAGAGCTCCCGACTCTCACGAGGCTGCGGGGTCAGGCCAACCAGGGCTTGCACACCATGCACCTGTGAGCTTTCCCAGGCAGCCGTGGCTGACCCAGAGGAATGAGGGGGGACTGGGATCCAGAGGACCTGGTCCAGGCCACCTGATTGGCATCCGCTGCATAGCCCCAAGCAAAGCTTCCTTGGCCAAACTTTGTACTAGCTTTATAATCCCTGGGGGCCTGGAGGAAAAAGCGGGGCCCTGGCTCATGAGGAAGCAGCCATTTCTGCACTGTGGACAGGAAGGGGCAGCATTTGTCCAGGTAAAGAAAAACAAGAAGCTTCGCCAGGTAGAAGAAAGGTACATTTTGCAGGGAGTTTTAAAGTTGGCGCCACATAATTTCATTTGATTGAGCAAGTGTTTATAGAATATCTATATGCTGAGGATGGCAGGAGGGAGACAAGTCATTGTCCAGGCCCTTGAGAAGGTTACAATGCGGCAAAGGAGAAAGGGCGTGCACACAAATCATGGTCATGCAAGTGAGATATAAGCATTGCAAGGGGGACAGAAGAGAGTGAGGTTAACCAGTCATCCATCCCTGGGGTGGGGCGTCTAGGGAGGGAGTGAGCTCTACATCATTTGGGGAATTCAAGCAGAAGTTGGAAGATGGCCAGGTCTCAAGAAGGGGTTCCTGTGTGGGGTAGAAAGGTATCATGGGTGGCAGCTGACATCCCCACCCGCCCCAAGTCCTCTGAGCTTGATTCTCCCTCTTTGCTGCTCCGTAAATGCAGGGGGGATTCAGCGGAGGAAAAGGCTCTGTTGAAAAGTGAAGTTGAGTGTCAGGCCGGTAAAAATGACCTGCAGCTACTGGCCTTAATTCTAAAGTAAGTAAAGTTGATTCTCACACCTCCAGCCCCACTGCTCTCTCCTCAAGCAGGGTGCCAGGAAGGCTAGGCTGGGATTAGCCCTAGCGTCCCCTGGAGCCAGAATTCTCCTAATCATGTTAAAATTAGCACTCCCTCTGCAAGCAGGGGCAGACCCCTCTGAACTGAGATTTGGTCAGTTCTCTGCTTGCACAGCTCTAACTTCTAATCATTGTCATAAACAGGATGGAAGCAGCTGCTCACTCCAGTCTATTATCAGCTTGGTTGGAGACAGAGAAATTTAAATGACAGTAAGATGCTTAGCAAAGAAACCAAAGTCAGTGTTAAAAATAAAGAAAACAAGACAGCTTGTTTCATCGAAATGGAAGGGTTATTAAACAGCCCTGAATTAATCAGTGATCTGCCACGATTGGGAATTGGAGAGTAGCAGGGCCAGGGCTGAGAGCTGGGAGGAGGTGGGGGCAGGACAGGAGTCTGAGACAGGTAGGAGCCGCCTGTGCTCTGGGACCAGCTGCAGGGACTGCTGAGCCATGTGCTCTTCAGAGGGGAGCTGGCGCCCAGCTTTCTGCAGGTGGGGAGAGGGGAGACTTTGGCACAGTCCCTACAGATTAGTGCTCCTGGACTGTTTCCATCTCCCACCACCTGTGCAAGCCCCAGGGGCGGTGTCCAGGCCTCAGCCCCTCCCAGCCCTCCTTCCCACCAGCCAGAATTTGGCAAGAGCCAAATGGCATTCAGTGGATGGCCAGAAGCCCCCAGCCCCAGGCCCTCAGCTTTCACAAGGGGTCCCCAAGAGTTCAACTCTGAGTCCTTGGACTCCACCCCCATTCCCAAGGAGTGGTCACAGGATATCCCCAGACCAGAGTCTTGCCTGCCTGGAGGCAGAGACTGACCTCTGGAGTAGGTGATCTCTCCTTGGCCGGTGTGCAGCGCCAGGCAGCAGGGAAGCAAGGGGGCATGGTTAACTCCGGGACCCCCACGTCCCAGTCCCACTTCCACGTCTGGTGCCTTAGCCAAAATATTTAACCTCGAATGGACCTAAGTCCTCCCACCTGTGAAACGGCGATGCTGATGGTGCCCCCGACCTCACGGGCTTGTGTGAGGGGTACGTTAATGGGGCGATGTATATGAGATTCTTAGGGAACTATAAAATCACTGCACAAATGCTAGTTCATGTGACAGTGGGGTCCCTCGGGGACTCAGAAGCAAACATCAGAAGAAAGGTTTTCCAGAGGGGACGGAGAGCGTCTGGGAGGAAAGCAGACTCGCTCACACCTTGGCAGGGGCGTGGAGGGACGGCCGGGAGGGCGGCCGTGCACATCTGCGTGCGCACGTGCATCCATCCGGGTGTGCAGCATGTCGGAGCTTGAGTCAATCACTCCAGGAGCATTTTCTTTGCTCTCTGACCTCCACATTCTTTCTCCTCACCCCTCCCTCCCACTTCCCTCCTGGGGCCCTCCTGGCTGTTTACCCTTTTCCAGGCTCCTCTCTCACACCCCATTCATCATCTAGAGCCAGATTCTCACTCAGGGAGCTCTTTTCATCTCCCGCCCCAGGTCCTCCCACCGGGGCCTGCCATTCCCCTGCCTCCCTTCAGCCCTTTCTTCCCCCTGTCTCGTTTGCTGTGCTCTGGTAATTGTGCCCTTTACCTTCCCGCACTGGGGGCTGGGGGATCCTGGGTGCCCGGAGCTCACGGGGCCTCAGGGCCCTCAAAAGTCTGTCTCCCCTGCTCCCTTAGCAAGGGATGACGCCCCCCAGCTGTGTTAGGGTCCTCCAGGCTGAGTGCCTGTGCATCTTGGCACAGACCAGGCCCTTCGGTGGTCGGACCTTTGCCCAGAATCCCAACCGCCCCTCAGTTTTCCCACGCCCCTGTCATCCGCCACGCAGCACTTCCTTTGCTGGATGTGCACGAGTGTGCACATGCCTGTTACTTAAGAGAGGCTGCCTGACAGCTCGGGATCTTTTCTGTAAGAGCTGGAAATCTCAGACAAAGAGAGAAAAATAATAGAAACTGCAGGTGGGAGGGAGAGGGTAGGGACCCAGCGTGCTTAAGAAGCTTCCTCGTGAAAAGGAGTTGGAGCTTTTTATGGGGAGGCTGGCTGTTGGTTCGGAAAAGCACTGGAGAGAAAGAGAGGCAGGGAAGATAAGGAAGGAAGAAGAACTTCCTCCTGTACACCAAGGCAGACCCCATTTGGGAAGAGCCCAAAGAATGTGGAGCTCCAGCCTGAGGGAGCTGTTATCTCAGCATCTCCTCCTCCTCCTCCTCTGGACCAGCCTTCCTCTTTCCTCCTTTCCTCCCTCCTGTCCAGCCACAAATGCCCAGACAACTCAGCAAGAGCAGCACAAGTGGTCCTAATCACCCCAGGGCTGTGAGAGGAGGTGACCCGGACACAGTGGGACCACTGAGAGAACTGGGGGGAGCAGCTACTTGTGACTTCAGGCCCACGTAGGGGAGAAGGTGGGAAGAGGAGCACCCCGTTCCTGCCAGAAGGCTGGGTCTCGGGAGCCACCGCATTCTGCTGCACAATGACCACCCCTCACCTGCGCTGAAACAGAGCCCTTGGTATTTGTCACCACCATACAGGGTGGCCGCTGCTGCCAAAGAGCCGATGCCCTTGTACGGTGTTCCTTCCAAAACAGGAACAAGAGTAACTGGTGTTTACTCAGCGCAGTAGAGTTGACAAAACAATTTCACATCCATTATCTCATGGATTCTCAGACCTCAACCCTGCGAGGTGTCATTTTACAGTGGAGGAAGGTAAGGCTCCCAGAGGTTAAATAACATGTTCAAGGTCACCCAACCAGTAAGTGGTAGAAGAGAGATTGAGCCCAGGTCTGTTTCCAAAGACCGTGGTCTTTTCTCCGCACGTGCTGCCTGGCAGCATTCGCCAGAGTGAGCTTGGCCTCCTTACAGAAGACCCTCCTCTGAAACCTTCCAAGGGGACTCTCCCCCACTCCGCTCTGCTCTTGATCACTTTATGTTGTCAATTTGTCATTTTTTAAAATTATTATATGCTTCTTACATGATCTATGGTGTTTTACGGTTTGTGGCTATGGAGCTTTCTTGCCAACACTCTTCCTTCACACGTCTGGATTGTGCATTCTTCAAAGACAGAGCCACATCCCCCCACACTTCCCATCGTTTCCCCACCTCATCCACCTAGCCAAGGACATTTGCCCTTCGCCCAGTTGGTTCAAGACAGCATCCTTCCCAAACGGCTCACTTCCTTCTTCACTACCTGCAAAGGCTACGAGAACTCTCTGAGCCAAGTGTCTTAGTTCAAACCATTTCTTAGGACAGAGTAGCAGGGACCGTGCCAGCTGAGAAAAAGCAAATGAGCACCCTGTACCCCCCTCTGCTGCTCTCCACAGTTCAGAGCGAGCAGAATACTGAGTGAAAGTCATCGTGTTAGCCCTGCACGGGACGCCAAGAAACATGAGATATCACGCGTGCCCTCAAAGAGCCTCTAATTCAACGGGGAGAGAGGACACAGTCACATGAAAAAAGAGAGCCAACGCTATAATGTAGTGTGTCTGGAATCCATGTGTGCCCAAAACAGCAGTTTTTAAATGAGTTTGGAGGAGAGATTGGTGATTGGAGGCAGAGAGGTCCTAGAGGCTTTGTGAGGCTTCGCAGGGTGGGCTGGTGTGGACAGGCAAAGAAGAAAGTGGGGACAGGAATTCCAGGGGGAGCGTGAAACTGAGCAAGCGGCTTGAGAGACTCAACAAACCAACCCGTTTCTTTGGAGTAGAGTCATCTGGGAGAGGCGAGCAATGAGGCTGAAGAAAGAGCCAGCTTGGGAAGGACATGAACTTGGGCACTCAGCAGTCCTGGGTCAATCTGGACAACAGCAAGGAGCTCCAGAAGGTGTTTGCACAGGTGAACACCACACTCTGGCCATGTGCCTGGCAAAGCTGGACAAGGGTCTGAGGCCAAGACATGAGGCATCACAACGCACGCCTCACAGGATGCCCATGGCTGGGTCTTAGCTGCCGGAGGCTTTCAGCAGGGTCCGTCTCGGACAGAGGCCTGGATGGTGACAATGTGCCTGTCCCACAAGCACCGCTTTCAGAGAGGCAGCACTCGGCTTCCTGGTGAAAAGGCCCACCCTTTTGAACTTTAGGGAGCTCTAGCTTCCGGAGATGGACAGTGTTGAAAAACGCACCTCTGTCCGGCACTAATGGCCCCTGACATGGGAATGAAGCGTCAGGGATCGGGAGTACTCCCTGTCCCTGTCCCTAGAATACTGTAGTGGCCGTCTCGGTGAGGCCGCTGGAGTCAGAAGGGAGGGAAGGTCTGCAAAAGAAAGCAAGAAGTGCTCTCACGTGGGGTCTTCTGGGAGCCGTTAAATTTTTCTTCAAGAGACAAAAGATGTGGACAGCTTCAGGGGAGGGTAAGTGTGGGTTTTAGGGTCAGCCCACGGACTGAGAGTTGAGATGAATGCTTTGTTTTGGTTTTTCCTTACCCCCTCCTTCCTTTTTCCTGCCACTGGTGTGAACCGGAGCAGTGTCATTATTCTTTGAAAACATTATGTTTAATGGCAGGGTAATATGCCATTATGTGGAATAACCGTAATTTATTTAACTATTTAGTCGGGCCCTTTTTAACCCTGCTCTTCTGTCCCATTTCAACCTCAAAGAGCCCCTGGCTCTTTCTTCTGCAGTAAGGATGGAATGAGAAGGCAGAAGAGAAAGTCCCAGGTTCCTTGGAAAGGTCATTTGGATTTCTTTAGAAAGGTGGCTACCAGCTAGCAAACCTCTTGCCGCAAAACACTCAGGAATCCTACCCAGTGCCTGAAAACCATGACCCCTGCCAGTAACCTGCCCCCCATCATGCTGCCCCGTTACCAAAAGGACGGACCAGCTCAGGCTAGATGGAAACCAGGCTGTGGAGCTGCAAGTTTTGACCTTTAAAATAAAGCACTTGCCAAGTTTCACTTATCGTTCTGGTGAGTTCTCCCAGACCGGTTATAAGAAGATTTGATTGAAAGATAAATTTGAAAAATCCAGGCAATGAGGAATAATGGGGAAAGCATGGGTCTCAGAAATCTCTGTTTCCTAGCTGAACAATGCTAGTCCAGTTAGCCAGGCCTCCTGAGATTGTTTTGTCATCTGTGGAATGGGGGTAATTCATGCCCACCTTGCAAAATAATCCCACAATTATCAACAGCATATACAGAGCATCTAGCACAGTGTGCCACAGAGCAGGTGGTTAATAAAGAATAGTAATAGTAGCTACTCCTTATTGGTTTTGTTATAGGAAACGAATGGGAGATGCTAGTATATGCTACTCGTGGCCCTTAAGGTATGAGGTTTCCTAACATGAATTTTGACTTGACTTAGCAAAGCCATAGCCCCACTTTTTATTCCTTTCCCTGCCTTTGGAAGGAGGCTGAGAATTTCTCTTCCTGTCCTGTAATCCCATGACGCCCACCAGAAGAGCAACTCCACTACTAAGATGGTTTAAACTGGGTCCTGCTTAGAGTCAGGGGAGCAGTGGCGTGACCTTTCCTGGACCCCCTGAGTGCAGAGGGCAGGCACGGCCCCCAGGCCTGCTTCTCACAGCCTCAGAGCCCTACTAATTCGTAGGAATTCCTTCTGACCCAGGGGAGAGGTGGCCACGGCCAGGCAGGGCTCCTTCCTGAGCCTCCCCCAAAGGGGGTTGAAGAGAGCAGAGCCCAAGGAAGGGGGAGCGGAGGACGGGGTGGCAGGAGAGACAGCTGCTTGAAATTGATTGCTCTTGTAGTTTGGTTTATACCACGCGGGGCTCTCGGCTCTGCCCTGGTGGCGACCTTTAGATAATAAAGGGAATTCTGGGAGATTTCTGACAGGCCCGTGACATATGGGACAGGCCTGCAGGGTCAGGCGTGTATCTCCCCGCTCCCGGCCCCGGGGTAATGAATCTTGTTTTGACTTTGCAAAGCCAGCCCAGCCAGTGCCCCAGAAAGGAACAGAGCCACCCCCAGCCCCTCAAATGAGTGCACGTCTTAAAACCCTTCATGATTCAGGGACACAACTCCAAACTTTTATAGCCTGTGCGAGAAGAGGACAAACACTGCATGTTTTGCTAAGGCCCTGGGAGAGCTGGTACTGTTTCCAGGGCTCTAACAGGGCCCACTGGCAGACCTGGGAGAAAAACAACAGAAAAGCCTCCCGGGCATGAAAAGCAGTGGTCCCAGGACAGGGCCCGTGACTGGAGGAGAAGCTGGGGTGGGAGTCGGGGGAGATCTCTCTCTGGGGTCTGGCAAGTGACAGATTCACTCTTCTGGGTAGGAGCAGAAGACAGCAGGAGATGCTAAAAAAAAGACGGGACCTGCTCTGCAGGAAAAACAGAAATCAGCAAATCCTAATTCTCATCCCCAAGCTGTGAGGGGCAGAGCAGGTGGGTTCTCTGGGCCACTGTTCTCTGCTGTGTGAAAGAAGCAGCATTTGCCGACTCCAGTCCCCATGGAAGTGTTAAGAGCCCTACGTCTCTAAGTTTCTTGGCCCCAAGACTGTTTACGTGCACCCCCTCCCTGCAAACTTGTGTGTGCGGGTACGTGCTCACACCCCTTTTCTTTAAAAGAATAATCCCTGAGCCAAGAAGTTAGAGTACCTTTCTCCTCCCTGCCACGTTAGTTTGCTAGGGGTGGTGTAACAGAGTCACACACACCGGGTGACTCAAACAACAGAAATGTATTGTCTCACAGTTGTGAAGGTCGGGGAGTCGGAGGTCAAGGTGTCTGCAGGGTTCGTCCCTTCGAGGGCTGTGAGGGAAGGATCTGTTGCCAGGCCTCTCTCCTTGGCTTGTAGATGGCCATCTTCTCCCTGTGTCTTCACAGGTCCTCCTTCTGTGGGTGTCTCTCTGGGTCCACATTTCTCCTTTCTGCAAGGACACCAGTCATACTGGGTTAGAGCCCACCCTCATGAGCTCATCTTGGTTCCCGCCATCAAGGCCCTGCGTCCAAATACAGTCACGTTCTAAGGGACTGGGGGCTAGGACTTCAGCTTCAATTTTGAGGGGACACAGTTCAGCCTGTAACCCCTGTCACCTGCCTGTCTGCTATCAGAGAGGTGGGAGCCCCTCCCTGTTACGCAGTCCTGTGGGATCCAAGGGCGTTTGCCAGAGCAGAGCGCTACCCACAGCTGCCGCCTCCCGGCCCCTCACTGCCTCACCTGGAACGTGGAATCTTCCTCACACTGACTGGGACTGTTAGACACGCCCCATTGCCATCTCTCACTCCTTGCTTATTGGAGAGCGAATGTAGTTTATCCCACCTGCGAAAGGAATCGCGTACGTGAAGACAAGCAGGGGGTCCGCCTTCTCATAGTGACAGCAGGTGACTGGGTAGAAATTGTTACCAAAGTTGTCTAGATACATCCTGGAGGGGCCACAGTGTTGTTTTTCAGGGATGGCTGCGAGGGGTACATGTAGTCAAGGACCCCTTTTCCTCCTTTCTCTCCTCTCGCCTTCCTTTTCCCCCACTCTGGGACGAGGTCTAGCCACTTAGCTTCACATAACGGCACGGAGTCTAGGGAAAAAATGACATTCGATTAATGAAGCAAACGCAGCTGGCATAGAAGTGACATCTAAATTGTTCCTTGGGTCCCGTTATTTTCCGTAGAAAATTCTCCCTCTCCCGGCACCCCTCCCCCTTTTCTCTTTAAATTGCGTGCATGAAATACGCTAATAACAATCTTTGGTGTCTGTGCATGAGTGACAGCTGAAATAAGAAAAAGACTAATCGTACCTCCTGCAGCCCTGTCACGTGGAGATTAAATGAGCGGCTCTCCCCGCCCCTCCCTTCCCCCCATCCCTCGCCCCCCACTCTCCCCTCTTTCTCTTGGTCTCTTCTCAATGAGAATCATGGGCATTTGAATAATAATATTATAGACGCCATCAGGGTGACAGTGGGGAAAAAAATCAGCTCAAACCCATGATTATTCCTTCAATCTAATAATTATTTAAATACCAGATAACTCCTTTCACTCTAATTGAGGCCTTTCGGCTGTCGGCATTACCCGGGGCTTCTGCGTTCGCCCTCCCGCTCACCTTGCGCTACCCAGCGTGCCTGGACTACCTCTGAGGCCGCTGTTAGAATGTTTGCACGCACAACTGCGCGAGGGACATTAACACAGCTCCTTCAGTGATATTCCACCCACAGGGGATAAGCCGGAGCCTCAGGATCTCCCATTGAGATGTTTTATCCTCTTAGAAATCTTAAACCAAAGGGAGCCCTGTGAGATCATCGAGACCAATCCCCTGCCTCTGGGTAAACTTATTCCCAGACAGCTGTCGGGAAAAGTCAATGTCAGAAAGTTCCAGAATCTCCTTGGCAGGACGCTCCAAGGATCCCCTCTAGATAGGATGTCCCCCTGAACAGCTAACTTCAGTCCTTCTGCTGCAGTTCTCTTTGGGGAAAAAGCTTTCCTTAGGCTAGATCCAATCCGTCTGTGAGGCTGTGGCACAGGAGACTGTAGCCCCCAATTCACAGTGTAGGTGACATCTCTCCACTGTGTGACCTTTTTCTGGGCCTGCCCAGGCCTGGAGGAGGTCAGAGGAGGGCTTCCTCCCTGACGCAGAAGGGAGCCATTCTGCCATGTCTCTTTCATCCCCTCTGCCCCTTAATCCGAGCCACTTTCAATCTGCTCTGAGCACCGCTTCCCTGCCCAGGCCCAGCGCCGCCCTCATGTCTGCCCATCATGGGACCATCCTCAAAGGCACCTTCTTCCCCCCAACAGTACAGCCTCCAGGCAGAACACAGCCGACTCCCAGGACCCTCCACCTCTGAGGGAGGAAGCCCCACACTTTTTGTCACAAGATCTGGGTTCTAATTGCAGCCTGTGCCTGACTCATTTTGAGTCACCGTGGACAATATGTTCCCTTTCTATGGACTTTGGTTTCTTCAGCTAAAAAAAAAAAAAATATAGTGGCTTGGAGTAGTCTTATAATCTCTTTCAGCGTTCACCCTGAATTCCTGCTTTAAAGGCACTACCCATGAGAAGAGAGAGCTGGGGGCGAGGATGGGCCCCCCTCTGCCATGGGACAGGGAGGAGGTTGGGAGAATCCCGAGAGCAGCTGCTAACTTCTCTGACTTCACAGCTCCCATTTTCGTGCTTACCTTTTCTCCCTCATCACCCATCTCCTTGGGGTCCTGGCTGTGCGAGCACCGGCAGTGCAGTAGTCTATTGGGCACCATATCCTGTGCTCTTATGGAAACCGTCAGCACCAGGACGGTGCTAGTAATGGCAGTGCTGGAAGTATGACAGTGTTGGTGACAGTGACAATAGGAATGGCAACAGAGGTGATGGTGGAGCTACAGATGGGTCCCAGGGTGTGAGAGCTACTAACATGAACTTGACTCAATTTGGCAAAATCATACCCTGAAGCTCACTTCTCTTCCTACCAGCTCCTTTTGCAATAAGAGAGGCCGAGTGAAAGCACAGAGGCACGTGCACCCAGATCTCCTGAAAAGGACAACGGGATGGGACGCAGGGAGGAGACAATCCTCCTTTGAGCCAAACTGGAAATGCTCGATTGTCATTTCCTCCCTGCCTTCCCACTGACGCCCGCAGCAGCTGATCAGGAAAGTATTAGATGCCTTCGCTGGCTGTCACCAACACCTGCCTCCTGAATCTTGATCCAGGAGGTGGTGTAATCGGGCCCTCCAAATAAAATATTTAGTGGCACTTGCTTCCCACAGAGGCAAGCATGGCCTCTCCTTGGCACCAGGAATGCTCCGGGTAAGATGTCCTGGGAGGCTCTGCCGTTGAGGTGAGAGTCCTGGAACACGATGCCCTGGTTTGAGAATTGAGGTTGGGAAGAAGGAAACTGGCAGGGGAGCAGAGACTTGGACAAGTTGTGTCTCTTGAGAATGCATGTGCTAAGTGACTTTATGAGCTAGACAGAGAGATGCAGCAGAAAGAAGGAAGCATCATTATTGAGAAAAAACTCCCGAGGTTGATGGACACTGGCAGAACACTGGGGTTAGGAGGAAATGCTGGGTATACAAAGTCCAAGCTATGTGTTTACTGGCTTCCACCACATTGAGGGTGGGAAACTCATTCTAAGACAGATCGTGGGATGGATGGAGGTGAGGAGCTGGAAATAGTGACAAATAAATTGCTATCACTAAAAGCTAATGTATCTTGAACAGTTAAAATGGGTCAGGAACTATTCTAAGTGCTTTACATGTATGAATGGATTTCATCATAGTAATCCTATGAGGTAGATACCAGTACTAAACCCATTTTACATGGATCGTGAGATAGTATCACAGAACGGCAAAGTACCTTGACCGAGTGTGCACAGTTATAGGCTCTGTATCCAAGCACCCAAGTTCAGAGCTCATGCATTTGACCACTGTGCCACACTGCCTCCCATGAGAGGCATCAAGGTGGGTCCCTTCCCCCTCACTCTGAATGGGGATAGGAGGTCTGATCCTTGCCCACTGACTGGGCCCTGCTTTGGAGCAGCTGCTTGGTAATATCAATCCTGGCGTTGCAGTCAGTTGTCGTTATGAAGGCCACACTACCGAGGTAGGGTGCAAACCTCCCCTCCACCCCTTTCTGCGGGAGACCATGCCTCCTCTTGACTCCAGTGTCCAGTGACAGCTGTTCCCTGTGGGCGGTCCCTGCGCACCGTGAGATGAATTCTCTTGGCTGGGTACTAGGAGCAGCCTGTCCTGGAGCAGATGTTGCTTGAGGGTGAGAGAAAAACAGCCCCGCTGTAGTGCTCTGTGGAGAACTCCTGGCCTAATTAGCCTCACCAGGTTGGAGAGAAGGATCTCAGCTGCTATTGAACTCACAGGCTCTAGAAACTGAAGGAACCAAGCCTCAAGGTATAATTTTATCAGAAAGAAGAAATCATGCAGATTGACTAATTCAAAAACCTTCTGTTTTAATATCAAGAAATAGGCTCAGGGAGATGCTAGACCAATCTAAAGTCACATCACAATTCGTGAGTGACACAAGCAGAATTTGAGCCCAGGGCTCCTGAATCCCCCACCCTTCATCCTGCCCTGTGGCCCCATGCCTTCTAGCCAATTTTTTCATTCTCAGTCCAACTCTCAGGATCCTACACTTCCACTGGCTTCCTTGCAGTCTGCAGAAAGGCTATGTTGGGACTTGTGCAGTAGTATGACAGAGACGATCACCATTGATCTACTCCTTTTCTCCTATCACACGCTTTTGACACTGAGTTCAGTCACTGGGTTAGGGAGGGCTGAGGATCAAAGGTCACCCACAATGTTCAACATATGGAAAGGAAGAATATAAGCAAAAAGAAAAGTCAGGAGCTCTGGCGGGATTCCTGAAGCACCGTCTCCTGAGGAGGCTTCAATGATAAAATAATAACTAATATAAGTTAAACACTTACTGTGTGCCTGCAACCCTACTAAGAGGTTTCCCTGCATTGTCTCATTTACTCTCATGACAGCCTAGGAGACTTGTACTATAGTTAGCGACATTCTGCTAGAATGGGAGATGAGACTTGGCTTTCCCAAGATTCCAAATTTGTTCCTAAATTCTGCCTCACAACAAAAGCCACTCACTATTTAAACTGTGTCTTGGGCGGAGGGATACTGAGCGGGGAGATGAGATGGTTGGACTTCACCTGACGCTGTGTCCTTTGATGTTATTTCTGCTGCCAGGACTCCCTTCCCACACCCACAGGCCAAACATGTGTGCATATATGTTGTGGAAAAACCGGAATTATAATGTCCACAAATTCAGTGTGATGGTGTCTCTGACAGCACTTTCTAAAGTGCAACCCCCAAGCAGAGTGTGGTGACAGTTCTCCTGCTCTTGGAGCTCCTCCTGGGAGACGCAGCTCTCCACCTGTGGCCAAGGGAGCCTGCTGCCCAGCGAGAGGGGCGTGCAGAGAATGGCCTCTGGCAGTTCCCAGTCCAGCTGGAGAATTTGAGGATTCTGTTATTTCCTTGCCACGGCTCCTCTTCAGGAATTCACGTCCTGCTACCGGCCTCAGGACATAGCTAAAAATAACCTCTGGTTTTCAAACCGAAAGCTCCTCCGCCTGCAGGGAGGCTTTGCCGGTGTGCGCGTGGGGCCGGAAGGGCTGTGTCGGAGTAGCTGAGGTCAGCCTGAGCCTCACGCTGCTGTTGCCTTCCTCTTTCCAAGGAAGCCTGGGGCCCCATGAGTCACCCCAGAACACCCCGGTGGAGTGTGATTAGAGAAAGGGAGTCAGGTGGGACCTACCCTGGCACCGTGGTGGCTGCTAGGCCCAGGAGAGTTTCTAAAGATATAAAGAAAAAACTAGGGGATTCTTAAAGTGATGTCTGCTCTAATTATAGCACAGTCCAGCCAGCTTGGGGAATAGAGAGGGACAGACAGACCTCGCCTAAGCTGCCTTGGAGCAAATTCTCCACCCTTTGCTCTGGTGTTTCCGTTCCTGCTGCCTCATGTGCCGAGAGTTCTGTCTGGACTTGCCCGAGAAGCTTGCTGGAAGATCTGTCCAGCTGGAGAAATGATTTCTCTGCAGGACGGCCCTGTCCTGCTATCCCTCTCCGTAAGTCAGGACAGCGCCTGACACTGACGGGGCAGGCCCTGCTCTCTGACCTCCTCCTTTGCCCAGGAGTCTCTACAGACTCCCCCTGGGACCCCACTTTGCACCTCTGGGTAGCTTCTTTGGAATATGGAAGAGTGAGCACCAAGACCCTGGCAGCGGAAGAGCTTCAGGGCCTGGGAGTCTGGAGAGAGGGCAAGAATAGAGGTGTCAGGGCCGGACAGCGGGGTTTGAGCGTGGCCAGTGGAGGCCCAGGGTTGATTTCATGGATGCTGAAACAGTCAGGAGGCCCCAGCAGCGGCTGAAATGGGAGTGCCCCTCACCCTGCTGTCCTTTGCTGCTCTCCACATTTTCCCAAACCCAGAACTGCCACCTCAGGTGGCTGAAGATGGACTCAGATAGCCAGTCCCCCTTGGCAAGGAGACTGGCTCCCCGTGAGCTCTGCCTGCAGAGGAGCAGAAGTGGAGGCAATTTGCTCAGGACCCGGCCACCTGGCTCACTGAGGGGGCTGGGGAGATGCGGGCACAGCTGGGCATTGCCTGTCAAAGGGACAGTCATTTGTCTGTCCCCCAGAGGCTTTTCAACCTCCCAAATGGCACATGTAGGAACCCAGTCTTATTGGCCACAGCTTAGTTCTCTTTCCTAGCAAGTATTAGCAGCTGAAGATCAGGGGTCCTCCTGAGGAGAAGGGCAGAGGCAGTGAGGGGTCTCTCACTCAGGGTGAGCAGCTCCTCTCCTCCCTGTGCACTGACAGAGCGTGAGAAATCAAAGAGGCTTAGCAATGTGAGGCCACGGAAGTCTGAAATTAGGAATTTTATTGCAATATCGGACTCTGGGAATAGCTGACCTAGAGAGCCACGGGGAGGGCCTTCCCAACAAGCTTTCAAGACACAGGAGGGATTTCTACCGGTCTCGGGTAAGAGGTGGGCGAGGAAGGCTGGCTTTAGTGCGGCCATCGGATTGACTGGCTTGGTGAACTTCAACAGTCTTTTAACCTCTCTGAGAGATAAAAACGATGTCTTAAGAGGACAGAAATAGAGATGCTTTATAAAGTAAAAAAAAAAAAAAATACTTTACAACGTAAAGGCTGGAGACCAAAATAGATAACAGGATTCCCTGAACATCCCTATGAGGGAGAAAGTATGTTAAAAATAGACACACTGAGACACAGAAGGAAGAGATTCACGGAGCTGAGCCGGGATGGGGACCCTGGATCAAGCATTCCTCTTCCCGCCTCCTGGAACTGATTTTCGGTCTGACCACTCTACCTTGTGTTTTCCAGAACCATGTGCGGGCCGACCTAGGAAGGTGGGGCAGATGAGCTCACAGAGGCGCCGTCTCCTCACCCCCGCTCCTCTCAGGATGGAACAGAGGGGTCCCTGGCCACGGGCCCCGGAGGTTGACAGCTGGTCTGTGGTCCTGCTCTCGGTGGTCTGGATGCTGCTGGCTCCCGGGGCGGCCGGCATGCCTCAGTTCAGCACTTTCCACTCCGAGAACCGTGATTGGACCTTCAACCACTTGACTGTCCACCGAGGGACGGGGGCCGTCTACGTGGGGGCCATCAACCGGGTCTACAAGCTGACGGGCAACCTGACCATCCAGGTGGCTCATAAGACAGGGCCGGAAGAGGACAACAAGTCCTGTTACCCGCCGCTCATTGTGCAGCCCTGCAGCGAGGTGCTCACCCTGACCAACAATGTCAACAAGCTGCTGCTCATCGACTACTCCGAGAACCGCCTGCTGGCCTGCGGGAGCCTCTACCAGGGCGTCTGCAAGCTGCTGCGGCTGGACGACCTCTTCATCCTGGTGGAGCCGTCCCACAAGAAGGAGCACTACCTGTCCAGCGTCAACAAGACAGGCACCATGTACGGCGTGATCGTGCGCTCCGAGGGCGAGGACGGCAAGCTCTTCATCGGCACCGCCGTGGACGGGAAGCAGGATTACTTCCCGACCCTGTCCAGCCGGAAGCTGCCCCGGGACCCCGAGTCCTCAGCCATGCTCGACTATGAGCTACACAGCGACTTTGTCTCCTCGCTCATCAAGATCCCCTCGGACACCCTAGCCCTGGTCTCCCACTTTGACATCTTCTACATCTACGGCTTCGCCAGCGGGGGCTTCGTCTACTTCCTCACCGTCCAGCCCGAGACCCCCGAGGGTGTGGCCATCAACTCCGCGGGAGACCTCTTCTACACCTCACGCATCGTGCGTCTCTGCAAGGATGACCCCAAGTTCCACTCGTACGTGTCCCTGCCGTTTGGCTGCACCCGGGCCGGGGTAGAGTACCGCCTCCTGCAGGCTGCTTACCTGGCCAAGCCCGGGGACTCCCTGGCCCAGGCCTTCAACATCAGCGGCCAGGATGATGTGCTCTTCGCCATCTTCTCCAAAGGGCAGAAGCAGTACCACCACCCACCCGATGACTCTGCCCTGTGTGCCTTCCCCATCCGGGCCATCAACCTGCAGATCAAGGAGCGCCTGCAGTCCTGCTACCAGGGTGAGGGCAACCTGGAGCTCAACTGGCTGCTGGGAAAGGACGTCCAGTGCACCAAAGCGGTAAGGAGGCACGCACCTCTGCTCCTGACCCGTGGTGCGGGTCCCACCTTCCTGTGCATGCCCCGGGGCACACCTGCTCCCAGACACCAAGGCCCTGGAATGAGAGAGGTTTTCGGGCTCATGTTGTCAGGTGGTAACCAATAACACAGGGTCTTACCAACACCAAATAACTGGGACGTGTTTGTTGATTCGTTAAATCATTCTGAATGTATGTATTGAGTGCCTACATCACACCGGGCGCTACTGTAGGTGCTGCAGGCTTCAGTGGTGAGCCATACAACCGTACCAAGCTCCCTGCCCTCATGTAGCTTATGTATTAGGGAGGCGAGACAAATGAACACATCAAACATACAGTCTGTCGAATGGTGAGAATTGCTGTAGAGAAAAACATAGCAGGGAACGGGGAGAGGCAACACCTGTGAGGCTCAACTCACTGAGAAAGTGGTGTTTGAGCAAAGACAGGACAGGAAGAAGGGGAGCCACGCAGGTGTCTGGGGAAGACATGCCAGAGAGCGAGCAGCAGGTGCAAAGAATTCAGGGCATGCCTGGAGTGACTGAGGAGCAGCAAGGAGGCCACTGCAGCCAGATCAGAGCGTGCGAGAGAAAGCGCAGTAGCACACGAGGTCAGTCAGTGGTAACAGGGACTAGATCTTGTACGTGCAGAGCTGTAGGCCACCGTGATGCCAAGTGAGACGTCAGGTAGGCACTGGATATCTAAGTCAGATGAGAGGGAAAGGAGTTGAGCTTGACCGATAGATTGAAAACTGGGGGAGAGTAAGGAGTGTGGGCAAAGGCAAAAGAGGAGAAAGGGAGCTCAGGATCCAGACCTGAGGCCAGCAGAGACAAGAAAATCAGTGGCAAGCATCGTCCTGCCAGAGGGTCAGGGTGCTTCCATAGAAGTATTCACCACAATCCACTCATCCTTCCATCTATCCGCCCATCCCTCCATCCATCCCTCCGCCTTCCTTCCCTACCTTCATCCTTTAATCCATCCATCCATCTATCTTCCTTTCCTCTCTTTCCCCATCCATTCATCCGTTTATCCATCCTCCACCCATTCCACCATCCATCCATCCATTCACCCATCTCTCCCTCTATTCCTCCTTCCTTTCTTCCTCCCTCCCTTAATCTTTCCCTTCATCCTTTTTCTACCCATTATATATTCATTTACCCAGCCCTCCCTCCACTTAAAAAATGAGCATTGAAGGTCTTCTGAGTGCCTGGCACTGCACTAGGCACTGGGAATGCAAACATAAAGAGACATGATCACTACTTCCACAGAGCATATAATCTAGTGGGGTGGAGGAGAGAGAGAGAGAAACAGCTGGCAACATAATGTAGTAGCTAAGAGTCCAAGAGTTTGGGTTTCTGAGACAAAAATCAGGATTCAGATCTCTGCTTCTTCCTGGCTTCAGAAGCAATGTAACATCTCTGCATTCTCATCTGTGAAATGGGAATCATATTGCCTACCTCATGGGGTGATCAGATGAGATAACAAATAGAGAGATTAGCCCCATGCTTGGAAATGTTAGGTTTACCATTTTTAGTTAACTGTTGGGGAATCTGACAAGTGCTAAAATAGCTTTCTGCACACAGTGCTGTGGGCTCTGGATCTGCAGCCTGGGGAAAAATCTGAGACCAGAGGGCCCATATGGCTGCTTTCTGAGTCTCCTAAATTGAGGGCACCTGCCATTGGTACCAAAACCCACTTGTCAAAGCAAGAAGACAGGGCAGGCCTAGGCTGGCCTTCTGTTCCTGTCATCGTCTGCTGAGTGTGTGGGATAGTGGTTAAGACCATAGGCTTTGAAGTCCAACAGATAGGGATTAAAAATCAGATCTACCACTAACTCCTCATGTGACTTTGGGAAAGTTATGTACCCGGTCTGAGCTATAATTTTTTCATCTTTAAAACAGAGACAATATTACCCTCTTTTCATGGTTATTATGAGGATCAAATAGAAAATTTATGTGAAATGCTTAGTACAATACTTGCAATACACTAAGCATTCAATAAATGGGCAGCAATGATTATTAATATTAATCATAGTGATAAGGAACCAGTTATTTTCTTAGTTATCTTACTTTCATAACATGAGGGAAGCTGGACTAGATAATTCCCAAATTTCT
The DNA here is from genome assembly GCA_963575035.1 of Avahi laniger. Classification (NCBI taxonomy): domain Eukaryota; kingdom Metazoa; phylum Chordata; class Mammalia; order Primates; family Indriidae; genus Avahi; species Avahi laniger. The sequence continues at coordinate 45,261 of CAUYSK010085465.1, read as the reverse complement.
TTCCAGCACTAAAATTCTATGACCAGTGGACCTAACCAATTGGGAGGAGCGGAGAGGAAATGTAAGGGTTAACCCCGTGCGGAGTCCAGCCTGGTTCCCATAATCCAGAGGGAGCCTTGTCAGGAGGAAACTGCTGATTCCTGCCTGCTTCTGAGCCAGAGGAAAGAGGAAGATGACACCCTTCTCTGCTCCAGTGTTGGTGCAGAGAGACAAGCCTGGGCTAGTGACCAAAGGACAGCAAAGGCACTAGGAGAGAGGTGACAGGAGGTGGGACCAGGACCTCAGAATGAAGAGCCCCCTCACCTTCCCCCGCTTCAGCATGGCACCTTTCTGGTGCAGGGACCACAAGAGGAAGGGCCCCTTCACGGCCCTTATAGTCCAAAGGCTCCCAGACCTGGGGACCCAAAGACATTTTGGTGGCCTTAGAGGGGATTAGGGATGAATGAGAGAAGCTGTGGTCCCTTGATTTTAACGTGATTCTGAAATAACATGGACATCCCACATCAAAGATTTGAGCTCTGACCCCAGAAAAGGGATGGGCAAGGGGACTGTCACCCACTGTACTAAAGGTTATGCTTGGCAACTTAAATGTTATCTCATTTGCTCCTCACAGTGACCCGATAGGCATGAATTATCCTCCTCGTTTTACAGATGGAAAAACAAAGGCTCACAAAGACTAAGCAGATTGCTTAAATCAACACAAGGACAAATGATAAAGCAGGGATTTTAATTCAGTTTGCCTGTATGACTGCTAAGTCCAGGTTGTTTCTGTCGTTCTGCCTCTAAGGAAAGCCATAGACCAAGCTCTCACCACCTAAGCAAAAGTAAAGGGCATCAGGTGTTTGGGAATATCTGGCAATATATTGAGAAAGAAATTGAGGAGAAAAAGAAATGCCAGCCAATCCCCAGGGCTCGGGCTCAGGACAAACCATTTCCTCTATAGGTCTGGAGATTCTAGAGCCAGGTAGAATCTAGCAAAATCCACAACTACCAGCAAGGTTTTTGCTCCTGTCATCATTTCTCAAAAGCTGTCTTGGGCTACGCCTGTGCCCAGACTCTGAGGCCTTGCTAGTGCCGCAGAAAGTGGGAACGAAACTGAAGCCATGAAATCAGACTCTCGGAGCTGAAAGGATGCTTGACGGTTACCTGGTTCAATCCTGTTACTTTACAGGTGAGAAAACGGAGGTTCATTGAGGCCATATGGCATATCGAGGTCACACAGCTGGATAGTGGTGGAGACAGAACTAAAATCTGCATCACCCAGGTCTTACCAGGGCAGCTGCTGCCTAGGGTGTAGAGTTGAGGAAGAGAAGTACGAAATGTAGAAAGCAGTAGCTGATTGCTCTGACCTGCTTTTCTGGGGAGCCAGAAATTCCCATCGTTGGCTACAGCGATGTGCTGATAACTATTAAGTAACTGGCCCTATGCAGGCAGGGGAGCTAGCGGAAAGCCCTGGTTTGTGGCATTTGCCAATTCCCATGGTACGCATGCTCCGACCACGGCTGGTTCAAGTGCCAGTGTGATGTCACTAACTACAGAGACATAGACAACCCTCTCCCATGAGCTGGCGCTGGCAGACCTCTGCTGCACTCTCTTCCCAAGAAGCTCACTCCTTCTGCTCTGTGGGGCTCCATATTACCCAGAGTTCAAGGGTCATCTTTAACCTTAAAATTGGTTTCCTTTCCTTACAAACACACACACACACACACACACACACGCAAGTGCAGCACCATCATTCCCATCAGTAGCAGGAGCAGCAGCTCTCTACAAAACACTAAGGAATCACAAGAAATGAGTCTCTATTCCCTTTGAGACTGAGAAGGGAATGGAAGGGAAGTCCCTGGTTTTAAAAAAAAAAAATCACATGCCATATCTTATAAACCAGTTATTCCAAAGAAATGAGGCTGTCAGCGCGTGATGATGTGTCGGCCTGCTCTTCCCTGGTGAGGGCGAGAGGAGGAGGTTGAAGGGAACAGGGGCCAGGCTTCTCTCTGATGCTCTCTGTGCTTCCCACAGCCGCTTCCTTCCTCCTCTGGGACGCCTTTCCAGACCCAGAAGGAACAGCTGCCACAGGGCTCGGGTCTCTTTCTGGCCCAGATCCTGCAGCCTTTGCCCCAGGATTCAGTGCTGTGCAATCAACTGAAGCATGTCCGAGTACCCGTCCCAGCCCAGCCCCGTACTAGACACTGCAGAGGGAATGCAAACCCCTCTTCAGCCCCTGCCTCAGGGAGCATGCAGTCTCTGTTTGTCTGTCTATCTTTCTTTTTTTCTTTTTTTTCTTTTTTACCTGAATGAGATCTTAGAAATCATCAAGTTAACATTTTCTTCAGCAACTCCCAAAGAAGACTCTACTGGTCCAAGTTTACCCAGCCTGTTAGCAATAGAACAGAAAGTGGGCTCCAGGTCTTCCTACTTTCTGACCAGCAGGTTTTTTTTCAGTCGCTTGAGGTGCTCTTCGTTCAAAGACACTCCAGTCTCTCCTGGCATACTCTGTACAGGCACACTGCCACTCTCCTGCAAAGGCTGGTAACGGGAAGGACACCACCTCAAGAATTCCCTCTTAATTATATTTACCCAAACATTATTGAAGACCTATAATGTACAGTAGTGGAAATAGTTGTACAACTTAACGAAACTCTTTTACATGGTTTATTTCCTTGGCTCCTCCATAATTCTATGAGAAAGGTGGGCAGGTATTATTCCAAATGAAGAAACTGAGGCATATGTCTATTAACTAACTCTTTTAAAGTATAAAGTACTGTTCAATATTATTATTGGAACTTTCAATCCATTCCCAGTATGGTAGATAGAAGTGAATGGTTGAATGGCTTAAAATTCCTTGTGCCCAAAGGGTGCACTGCAGCCCAAGAAACAAACAAGAAACCCTCTCCAGGCTAGTAGAAATCCTGTGATGTTCCCTCTAGGCCGAATATCAACTTAAGGAACCCTTGTCTAAAATGGAAAGATCCCCATAGAATGGCATGGTCCACAGGGACATTAAAAGAACTAGAAAATTAGTTCAAGTAATTAGCTGTACAAATTGACCCTAGTTTTCCTAGCAGACAGGTGGAGGCAGGTGACTCCAGATGAGTGGAAGAATGCTGCTTGCTCCTTTATCTGGTTTCATAGGAACCAATATGGGATTTGTGGGCCAGTTGGTGAAGAGTTTTTGTTTGCAGCATGGCGAAGACCCCTGAGCCCCATGTCTGTGCCTCTCTGAGGCCTGGTGCCCTAGGGCTGGTGGGTGGGGGATAGGGGCCGCATGGGGTGGCTCCATCGTGCTTCCATCGTGCCTCCACTGCTATTCACCCACTTCCTTCCCCTTCCCTCTAGCCCGTCCCCATCGATGATAACTTCTGTGGACTGGACATCAACCAGCCGCTTGGAGGCTCGACTCCAGTGGAGGGCCTGACCCTGTACACCACCAGCCGGGACCGCATGACCTCTGTAGCTTCCTACGTTTACAACGGCTACAGCGTGGTTTTCGTGGGGACTAAGAGTGGCAAGCTGAAAAAGGTAAGAGTCTGTGAGCTTGGATGCCAAGACGCCATTCAGCTCCTCAGCTGAGAGTCCCTTCTGGAAGGTAACTGTTGGTGGAGATTTAGCTACAGGTAACTCTTTATTTTCTTGGGAGATGGGGGTGAAATGGGGAGGTAAGAAGGGCTGCATTTTGTGGCGTACTCTCTGTCTGCTTCCTCTGGCCATCAGTCAGTGGGTATCTCAGGAATGCAAGCCTATTTCAATAAGCCCAGACTTCAAGGAATTGGGAAGGCACATCTGCATAAGGGGAAAAAATTCACTCTTCATTCCCAAATCACGTAGAACGGATTTTTTGATTATTTACAGTATGAATCACGCACATTGCAAATCCTTCCCTAGGACCCACAGAGTTGATTGTACTGGTCAAACGTCTGTTGAACCTGAAGAAGTTAGTTAGACCAGATTACAGGTTTTAATTCTAAGAACCTGGGACAGATGGTGGGTGCTGCTCTCCAATGGTATATGGTGCCTGGGAAAGACATTGTCCTGTCTCTCCTCTTCCTGCAATCACGGACCCTTCCCTCCCCATCTTGCCACCAGGAAGTAGACATTTTATCCCGTGCCTCCCTGGGCACCTCTGCCAGCTGGAGGGAACAGGCCTCCGGTGCAGCAGGCTGAAGCCAACAGCTTGTACCTGCTTGTCTAACGCTCAGGGTGCGGAGAGGGAGCACAGTCTGGTTCATTATGTGAGATTATAGCAGCCGCATTCTTTCCGGTCCCAGCTAATCCCCTTTTCCCAAGCTTACCCTCCCGCCATCTTTCCCTAGTTCCAGCACCTGTGGATCAGGGCACATGAGAGACCTCCCTACATCCCTCTTTGATGTTGACATCACCCTGGAGCCCTGTCCTCCTAATCTGTTTAGAGCCTTGGGAGGGATGTTATTTGGGAGTGGGGAAAGAGGGCAGCCGGGAGGGAGCCCAGGGAAGAATTTCCATGTTCTGCCTATTCTGAATGACTGCCAGAAGAGATGAGAACTGGTCTGGGTTTACCTGGTGTGCTAAACCTTCCGGGCCTCTTCTGGCTGTCCACACCAAAGCCATTTAACCACTTCCTGCTCTCTGTAGAGATTCGTATGTGTTTCTGTGTTGGGCTCTCCACCCTGTCTGGGACTGTGGACCTGAACTTGGCTGGTCAGCACATGGAAGAGAGAAGGAATGTGGTCCCGGCTTTTGTTTTCCAAAAGTGAAAGAGGGAAAGACTTGCTCTATGAGATTCCACTAAGATTTAAAAGTGGCCCATCTGCCCTGCGAACCAGGTTCACTGCATCCAGTTGGGCACATTGTGCCTGGCCCAGGGGCATTGGACCAAAGGACCTAGTGGGGGTTGAAATCCAGCCTGAGCTCTCCTTGTCATACCGTGTGTCCTGTGATATAGACACCTGCCCAGTGGGGCTCCTCTTGCTAATGTATCTGCTTATGGGAACACACCTTTTTCTAAGTTGCTCCAAGGCTTTCTAAGGGCCAGCAGCAGCCACAGCAAGGCTGGTGCTCAGTGCCTTCCCCCATCCCTGTCCCCACCTTCAGTCAGTGCTCTGGATCATGTGTGTAACTGTCTCCTTCATTCTCTTGAAAGTTCTATTAAAGGCAGGGGTCAGGCTCTATGCGTGTATATTCCCTTCCTCCTCCTTAATCCCTTCACCACTGTTCACTCATGGAAGAGGCCCAAAACTGTTTTGAAAACTATACCATTCTCTAGGGAACCTTAGAGATCGTCTATTATTTGGCAGGGAAACTGAGGCCCAGAGAAGAAGAGTGACTTGCCCAAGCATAGAGATCTAGGATAAGTTGCTTCTTGTCCTGACACCAAGGTGGTATCCCATTTCTATAAAGACACAGCTATGGAGCCCAGGGTTGGAAGCTAAGAACCATCTCCAGGTCCAGGCTTGCCACAGAGTTCAGCCAGGGGCTAGTGCCTCCACACTCCTCAGCCCTAGATCTGAAATAAGGAATCCACGTTTGTTTGAATGGGTGGGTAAGGAATGGATAAAGGAAGAGTGACCCAGCAGGACTCAAAGGGACCTTGAGATGACCTTCTCCCTATCCCTGTGCCCCTTGCATGGCACACACAGGGGCTTGGCATCTTTCCAAGTCACACACCTGAGTTGGCCAAGTGCTGCCGGCCCTGCTAGAGCCCCAGCGGGTTAGTCGCTGTGGAGGCAAGTCAGTGGGTTCGAGGGCGAGGCAGGGGCGAGGCTGCCAACAGCTTGTTCTGACCTGCTCCTTCTCACTCTTCGCCTGGCCTTTCTGTGGCTGTCTCTGTGAGCTCATAACACCCCTCCTTCCTCCTCTGTGCAACTCACCCTTCCTTTGCACCCACACGCCTTTGAGGCACCTGACAATCACACCCGGGCTCCCACTGGCTTCCCATTTACCCACCCGCTTGTCCCCACCCCTCTCCAGAGCAACAGCCCAGGAGGAATTTATGGAATGTCCCCAGGAAACCCTACCGTGGCCAGGCCCCATAGCTCTTTCAACACAGGAAGGAAAAGAAAGAAAAAAATAGCTAAGAGTCTGGACAGGGGAGGGAAGCCCGGTGCGTCAGAACTACTCACTTCTTCCCTGCCTGGCCAGGCGTCTGTCAGACTGTCCAGCCCTCATCCACTGCGGCCTGTAGGAACAGGATGTCCCTGTGTGGGGAAGTTTAGAGGAAGCAGAGACTCGCTAGAAGTGGCATGACCACAGGGTGCTCTCATGAGTGTGTCTCATACTTGTTCATACGCTGCTCTCTGCAAGATGCATGGAGAACACCATACACAAGGCCATGGTCCTCTGAGCCACGAACATGTGGAAGGAACAGGCAGAGTGAGGTTAAGACCTCAAAACCAATATGTGCAATATGTGCACGCTCACATAGACCAAGGGTGAGTGCATTGCCGGTGGTAAGAAGATAGGCTAAGATTCACCGTAGGATGGAACAGTTCAAGCAAAAGCAGCAACTGCAGTGTGATCCATCTGCAAGGCTTTATTGAGAAGGAAGATTAACAGGGTCTGCCTAAAGATCGATGAGCTGATGAGTTGGGGGTGAGGGAGAAGGGCATTTAAGACCTTGGGTACCACACTGAGAAGGTGCAAAGCACATACAAGGAAGGTCTACCATGCACAGAGGAGCTTGAAGGGCTTGGACAGGTAGAAGGTGAGGTAGAGCCCTGTGAGGCCCAAAGCCCTGAGGACATCAAGCGAAAGCGATCTTGGGGTCTTAGCTAACCACAAGGTCGACATGAGCCAACTGTGTGATGCAGCTTCAGCCAAGTTAATCTTCATCACATTAACAGGAGAACAGCTTCCAGGTCATGAGAAGCAGCAACTTCGCTTTACATTGGCAATAACATCGCAAGAGGGTGTTGAACAAATTAATGTGCCAGGTAAACAAGAGCTGGCAGGATGTGGGATCATGATCTGTGAAGGATATTTTTAAAAGGATGCTAACCCAAGGAAAAAAGAGTGAATAAAGCAGGACATACCACAGCTATCCTCAGATATTATAATTTCCCGAGTACTCGTTATGTGTCAGGTACTATTTTAAGAGCTTTATATCTATTAATTCACTTAACATTTTATATCACTCTTATGAGGTAGGTACTATCATCACCTCCATTTTATAGATGAAGAAGTGGAGGCCAAGAAAGGATAAAAAAAAAAAACAAAGAACTTTGTCCAAAGTCACGTGGCAATTAAATGGCAGTGCCAGGACTTGAACCTTGGTTATCTATCTGGTTTCACAATCTGCATGCTCAGCCTATAAGCTCTGGAAGATGAATTAGACTTCATCGTTGTGGCCCCAGAGGGCAGAATAGGGCCAATGGGTAGGTGTTAGAGCAAAGCAGCTTTCCATTTGATAAAGGGAAGAAGTTTCTTACAGCCAAACTGTCCCAAGATGGAAAGAGCTGACTCAAGAGGGAATGAGCTCCTAGTCAGGGGAAATATGCAAGCAGAGACTGAAGATCACCACTCAGGGAAGCTGTGGAGCGGATTCCTGCTCTGAATCACACCATCTTTCCGGCGATGTTGCCACCGCTTCCCGGCTCCTCCTGATACAGGAGGGGAGGCTGGGGCAGAGAGGAGGAGGAGAAAGAGGGAGGCCATGGCCCCTGGGTGTGGGCTTTGGGGTCCAGCTGGGCTCGAGCCTGCCCTCGACAGAGCTGAGAGCCCCTCAGGGTCAGGTGGAAGGGGCTTGGCAAGGATAGGACAAAGCAAGGCCAAGACAGGGAGGGCAGATGGGCCTGGGGCAAGCTGTGCAGGAGGAAAGCAGAGTCCTCTGGGGCCTGGGCCTAGTTGACTGTGATGACATCCTCCTGGTTGGGAGCAGGCCCTGGAAGTCCAGATGATGAGGGCTAGGAGCGAACACCCAAGCAGATGGTGGCAGAGTGGTGACGGCCATTGGAATCTCATTAGGTACAACTTTCCGGGTTTCAGGGAGGAGTCAAGGGGACAATTCAAGCATAAGTCATGGGACACAGGAGGGAAGGGTCACGCAGATGAAGGATGCCAGGGTGATGGGAGGAAGGACTATCTTGAGGTTCAGGGTCAAGTTCTTCTGATTTCTTCCTTCCATTTGCAGCTTCTGAAACTGCTGCCTCAGCCCTGGTTTCACACCCCTGCAGGCTCCTTGAAGAAGCTAGAAGGTGGTGTTCTGCCTTGACTCTCTAGTCCCTGGGCCCTGGGGGCCTTAAATAGTAGCAGGAGCTATGCTAAGTGTTCTCTATCCCCACTGGAACCCTTGCCTGCTGCTCAAGCATTGGTGACATGTCTTTTATGTACCCTGTCCCTTCAACCATTGTGAATAGCACCCTCCTGGCCCCCACAGCATCTGACTCGGGAGCAGCTGCTAAGATAGCCACCTCTCTTGAGAGTCACAGACCCTTCAGGGCACGGGCCTTCCTTTTCATATTCATATCACTGTCAGGTCCAACATGTCTCACACATTAGGAGCTCATGAAGTATAACTCAAATGTGTGGGGTACCCACTCCGTGCGAGACCCCTCTTTGCGCTGACTGGAGTAGAATCAGGTACCGAGAGTGACTGCCATTGACGTGGCTGGTTTGCAAAGGAAGGAAGATGTGACGTGTTGGGTGGGTTGGTTGGCGCAGGGAGGGACGACGGCTGGCGTGGCAGTGGTATGAGCGGGCAAGGGGATGCGAGGACTTCCAATGAGTAACAGGAAAGGAGTTTGTTTTCTGGTTAACAGTCTCTGGAAGAGGGTGGGGTGGTGCTCTCAGAAATGTTGGCTGGGTAGGAGGGGACGGCATTTACACTGTTGCCTGGAGAGCCCCAGAATAGCATGGACACCGTCTGCCTCACCTGGACCAGATGCGGTCTACAGCAAGGAGGCAGGTAGAAAGGCCCAGGTAACCACTACCCACCCCCTCCACACACCTTCTGTTTCTAGGATGCCTAGGATGTTTTTGCAAATCCACAGAGGCTTTCCAAGCTCTGGGAGAGACCTCATCTCCTCTGGCACCACCTTCTTTCCCATTAGCCAACAGTGGCCTCTAAAATGCCTGTGGAATTCTTAAGGAAAATTCTTTCTGTCTTTATGGAGATAGTAGCCCAAGGTCTCCAGTCCCCAGCCCACAGGAAGCCCTGATGTCCCAATCCTATTCTTCTCTTTGTAATCTCACAAATGATTTACTAGGCAAAGCCAGGAAAACTGTGAGCTTCTTGCAGCAGCAGCTTAGGTGTTGGAAAGAATCCATCAGGAGCACCAAAGCATTAACTGTCCCAAGCCCCTGGGGTTATTGCTCAGGTGTTTGATGACACTGACTATTTATAGGATACCTTCCATTCCTTTCCGTCTTCCCCAGTTACTTCAACTAGGTATGGTGGTTGCCTGTGCATCTCTACCCCATCTTACAGATGTGGGAAACGGAGCCCCAGAGATACCAAGAATCTTGCCCAAAGTTATACACTCACCCCGCTCTCCATTGACAACATTGACACTGGCGGTTAGACTTTCTCCCCAAACACGCAGAGGTTTCCTAACCTGTCACTTGGCTCCCCTCGAGGGGTGGAGTTGCTTGGACGGACGGAAGGCCAAGTTGGATAAAAAACTGAGAAACATGCCTTTCTCCTTGCGCCAACCCCACCAAACAATAGCCACTCTGAGTGGAAATGATTCACTCGTCTCTCAGTGTGAACCCTTGATTGAGCAAACAGCCAGGACTGTGGATCCACTTCCCGTAGACCTAATGGCTTACTTGGGACCTGGGACCGCTGATCTGACACCCATACTCTCCCAGGGGTCTCAGCAATGTGGGGGCTATGTAGTGGGGAGCAGATACCCTCTCCCTTCCCCAGAGCCCGTGTCAAAGAGGTGGGGTGGTGGCTTGGGGAGCTCACCGCCACATCCCTAGTAATGAGTTTGGCAACATGCCTGGGCTCCTGCTGCCAAACTCACTGTTTGTTTTGTTGTTTTATAGGCCTCTTGGGTCCCCAGAACTGGTCTTCCGAAATCTGGGAAAGACTGCATTTGGTTGGTATGAGAAAGGAGGCATAGTTACAGAATCCCCTACGCCCACCACCCCCCAGCACACTCACCCCAGCCAGCCCATTGCCCAGCTTGACCATGGCATGTATAGGCAGGGGGTGTTGGTTCTATCCAGAGCCCCAGCAGACCCTAGGAAAGGAGGTTCTGATCTCTCAGAGCCACTCTGAAAGTGGAGAAACTAAAGCCTCATTTATTTTTTGCACCTTTTGTGCAGCTTCTTACATACTTGAATCTTGGACAATTCCTGTACGAGGCGTCAGGCTGTGTGTTCAGCTGGCTCTTCCACAGCCCAAGCGTGAGCCCCGCAGCTCAGGGCTTTATTGTAGAGCAGGTGAAACACAAAGAACTGTGTTTTGGGGGCAGGGGGGATGGGAGTAGTGATTCGAGCTCACAGAATCCAGGTGACCCAAATAGGCCATGCGAAGTTGCATACAAGAGGCCAAGCTGCTAGTGTTTACAGAGGTTTCATCTTTAGGAAAAGAGACGCATATACATGCATGCTCTTTTAGGCCACTAAGCCTTGCCTGCCTGTGGATCTGGGACTTGGGCATATATCTCTGGGTGGGAAGGGAATTAGAAAGACCACCCGGTCCACTTCCCTGCCTTCATGTGGGGACCAATTTGCAAAAAAAAAGAGGATATGGGCTTATGAGATCCAGTCCTGCCTCCATCCTACTAGTTGTGTGACTTTTGAGCTTCAATTTTCTCAACTGTAAAAGGACGACAATTCTAGTACCTGCCTCATGAAGTTATAATGAGGATTAAGTGAAATAACTCATTATTGAACTCATATTTATTACATACCTACTGTGTGCCAAGGGCTTGGTATACAGTAGTGAACAAAACTCTCAAAAATACCTGCCCTCATGGAGATTATATCTTTATGTGGGAAGATGGACAAACAGCAGCAGTATGCACATTATACGGTATGTCTAGAAGGTGATAAGCACCAATGGGAAAAATGTAAAGGAGTATGGAAGCTCGGGCCCATGCACACTTCACTGTTCCTACGATCGTTACTTACCTTGTGAACCTTCATTTTTTTCTTCTGTGGAATAGGGTAGTAATAAACACTTTGCATATTTATGTAAGGATCAAATAAAATCATGTATTAAAAAGCATTTAATATAGTGCTTGGCACAAAAGTGCTTTCTATTATTACTAACATCTTTGAGGCTTTCCCCAAATCCCACTCCTTCCCGGGCTCCCTAGGGTAGCGAAGCTGTCAGATCAGGCTCCTTTTTAGTGACATGTTTGCCAGGTCAAATGAAGGAAGAGAATCCTGCCCCCTGCCCCCAGCCCTGAGTCATGGGAAAGAATACTTAGAAGACCAGACCAGCTGAGCCGAACTAATCCAATCCTGCTGGACTTTGGCATGCAGCTGCATTAGTCACCAGCGAGAGCTTTCCGAGTCTCATATCACCAAACAATATGTGCTGACCCCCTCCCCAGGGCGGGGCTGGGGGAAGTGTCGGTTCCGCTGTTGCAGCTTTGCAGAAGTCACTAAAACAGGCGCATTATCTCCCTTTGCATGCTCTCAAGCCAACCCAGTGTCCTAGAGCTACCTACAGCTCTGCTGCAGATGAACTGTGTGATCTTGAAGGCACCTTTGTCTACTCAACTGGACCAGTAATGCCTGCCTTGCAAGACAGCTATGCATATAGTCATGGGGGATGTCAAATATCTAATACAGAGCCCGGCACATTGTGCTTAATCAGTGGCAGCCATTGCCGCTATTACCACTGTCACTACTGGGGTGACTCCTACTATTATTCCTGCTACCACTCCTGTATTATTAACGTTACCATGCATTTCTTCTAAGGGCTCAAATTCTTTTTGCTTCTATTAGCTCATTGATTCCATGTAATTTTCAGATGATCAAGAAAGGTTGGGATATTTCGCTGCTCTATTGCAGATGGTGCTACTGAAGTTCAAAGATTATGGACTTACTTGGGGTCACGTGGGAAATCAAGGGAAGATGTGGGAATTAGGACCAGGACTACAAAGATTTCAGGGTGGAAATGGGCCCGGCATACACCAAGGTCACTTGCATAGCCCAAGATGATCAAGCTAAAAGCCGGTGGCTACCTGAACATCTGTTTCCTTGTTGTTATCATGTGCCTCTCTGTCCGGGGAAGCAGGGAATATATGGAGAAGCAAGGTGGTAAAAATGAACCTGGAGTTTTGTCCTTCTGAGTCTCTTCCTGGGCTTCTACCCCCTCTCCTGACCTCAGCCTCCAGAAAGGTTTCTAGGCTCTAAGGTGGGGAAGAAGTTCAGGAGCTGGTGTCACTGGGGTTGTCCCTCCACTCAGCCATCACCCTCCCTACACTGTGTTCTGGTTTGTACTGCAAAGAATGATGCCACCAGCTGAGTATTCCCCACTTAGCCTGGAAGGACAAATGGCATCAACGGGCTTTAGTAATGAATCAGAAATTCCATGCTCGACTGTTCAGGGGTGGGTGAGAGAGTAATCAAGGCTGGGGGAGAGGCCAGTAGGACCCTTCAGAGACAGTAGAGCCCCCAAGTGAGAAGGTTGACACCATCAAGCGAGGTGTGTCAGGAGTCTTCCCTTAAATGCGAATCATAGATTTTATAGCTAAACAGACCTCAGAAAACTGGTCCAGCCTACTGACTTTGGGCAGGTGAGGTGTGTATTCTTCCATTCTATGGATGAAATAGCTGAAATCTAGAAAGGTTGAGTGATCTGCTCAAAATCACCCAGGTTCTTAGCCACAGAGACAAGACTAGAATCCAAGTTTTTGGATTCTAATCTCTAGGCCCTTCTCTATGCCCTATGAAAGAGCATTCTCTCTGCACAAAACACCGGACTGACCTCTGCCTCTCTCTAGTGTGCAAGCATTTCCTGAGCAAAGCCTAAAATTGGTCTGGGGATCATTCCCCCTGGGTCAAGAGTCCGGTTGAGCTTCCTGTGCCAGGCCCAATCATGCAGCGTTGCTCAGAGGTGACCAGCATTCCTGAACCCTCCCTCCACATGTCTTAGGGATCTTACCAGAGCCCGCCCAGCAGGGAGGCCTACTTAACCACACCATGCTTATCTAAGAAGTTCTAAGAAGTTCTGACCACTCAGAACACTGAAGCGGGACTCTCAAGTCTTACACGTTAGCCCTCTCTCTAGGCACCCCACTTTTTGGAGGGTGGGGGACAAGGTCTACTATGAATTAAGCACGTCGTATATGCTAAGCCCTGAGCTAAGTGCTTTTTCAGCTAATCCTCACTAACCTTGTAGGGTAAGAATGTACACTGCCTTATGGCCATTTTACACACAAATAAAGTGAGGGTCAACAAAGTTAAGTAACTTGCCAGAGTCACACAGCTACTAGGCTGGAAGCTGGGATTTGAGTCCAGAGCTCTCTGACTCCAGATCTGTGCTTTTAACTGCTAGTTTTTAGCATTCTGTTGGACTTCCCTGAGATTCCGTTTGTCCATCTGTAGCCCACCACCTGCGCTACAGAGAGCTGCAAGAAGATGCATGAAAGCAGAGTGGAAGGGCCACTGCTTGGCACTCTTTTGAGTGAAGGTGTCCTGGATACCCGGGACATGGCAGCTGTCACCTCGGCACACGCTGCCTTGCTTGTGTCCCTCTCTCCAGGCCTCCTCCTCCACCCCCCCCCACCCCTCTGGGCCCAGGTCACAATGGATGGGGTGGCAGCCTTTTGTGCCACACACAGTCCCCAGCTGACTCCCCTTTCTCCAGGCATCATTGTTTGCTGTGAGCTTTCTGAAGGGGAGACAAAAGAGTGTTGCTGACAAGGCCAAAAGCTGCTGGGTAAAGCGTGGGGCCTGGGCCCGTCACCCATGCATCCCTCGGAGCCCCCGGGCTCTTCTTCAAAGACATTGTCTGGGATCTTTTGTGTGCCAGTCATACCCATTCAGAGCTGGCTGGGCAAAGGTTTCGGCGGGGAGGAGAACACTGAGAAATGGAGTCATTTTGATCTGGCAAAATTGGAAGAGACATTAATGCAATAGTTAACAGCAGACCACTGCTGGGGGGATGGGCCCGAATGCTTGTTCTCTGTTTATGGGGCTTATGCAATTCCATCAATATTGATGCCTGATGCCTTTGATTCTGACACTAATCATTGCTATGAATTAAATTTGCAGCCATATAATTAGGATTGCTATTAATAGGGCCCTGAGCTAAGCACTACGATGCGGCATGTCTTTTTCTTGATAGAAAATGGCATCCTTGGAACTCTGCTAATGGGACGCACCTGGGATTTGCCAAGAATGATGTGAAAATTATACATTCTATATTTGTATTGGCCCTTTACTGAAATGCCAGCAGGCAAAGGTGAGGCTGGAGGGGAGGCTCTCTTCTACCCAGTGCTGTGGGCAGCAATTAGGTGACTCTGCTGCTCTTTAAAGTCTTTAGGAAAGGACATTCCAGAGCCAATGTTGGTTGCTCATGGTCAAGCTTCAGAGAGCTCTCACTCAGGGTGTTCTTTCTTATGTCTAACCTAATACTAGCCAGTCTAGGCTAAGAGACTAGAGACTACAGTGATTTACGGTGGCTATGAGCTAACTATGGGAAGAGGGATGTTTCCCTATTCCCTATCCCCTATTGATAGGCCTAGTGGGGCCTCATTTCTAGGTGGATGATTGAACAAGACCCCCATTCACACTGATCCCATGGGCTCCCCACCCAGAGAGCTCCTTGGGCCACAGAGAATCAGTTAAGTTCACAGGTAAAAGAGCCCACTGCTGCACTGGGTGGGAAAGGATAAGCTCTTTCATGTTGAGATGCTTTTCCAGGTAAATCTGGAGCAGATTTAGTCACCAAGGAACTCAGTCTTTTATCAGGCCCCCAGTTCAGCTTTGGAGACTCTCAATGCCTCATTCACCCTTAGCCTGAGTGATGACGTGTCATCACGCACAAGGGTCATCTAACCCTTTTCCAGCAATGGCATATGGGGTGACCTCCCTTTATCACTTAGTATAATAATTCACACCAGTTGGCATAAGAGATGCATTAGTCCCTGCTCTTCTGACCTTAGATTGAAAATAATTTTTCTTTCAAACCATCATTTATTGATATTCTTGTTTCATATTTTTAAGTCATTGTGAGACAACAGTGGTTTGAGTTCAAGTCCTAACTCTACTATTTACTAAGTATGTGACCTTGGCTAAGTTACTACAACCTCTTGGAATTTCAGAATTGAGAGTTCTCATTTTTAAAACAGGGATAATATCTACTTCATAAGGATTCTGATAAGGTTAAATAAGTATCTGAATTGCTTAGCACAGGTTTACTATGTCTAATAAGATTCCCTGCCCTCCCCACTTTCTCTTTTTCTTCACATATACAGAGGACAAAGACAAAAGAGGACAAAAGAGATAGCTTTACACTCCCATCCCCACCCCTCTCTTGGTACCCATGACACTCAGAGGAATACTACTTTATTTTCCACCCATTCTCAGGGACAGCACACAGAAAATTAATTCCTCCAAAGCAAATGGTGCGTTGGAACCTGAATGCCAAATGCCTTCAGTCTTTGTTTTTCCACACACGAAAAGGGTGAACACGGACTTCTTGCCCCACTGCCTTAGTTCCTGCTGTTGCTCTTTCTTTGCAACTAGCCCAGGTCTTGAGTGGACTGAATCCACCCTTGAGTTCAGGGCTCAGAGCCCTGCCACAACTCACAGACATTCAGCACCGCAATGATAGGGAGAAAGGGGCAAGAGCATCTTAGTATCACCCAAAACGGATGGATTATATCATCTGTGTTCACTTCTCCCATCTGCCCCGCACGTACACCATGCATTTACCCATTCTACATAAGTGCATACTTGCAGACAGATGTATGGCTAGATAGCAGTTACCAATGGCCGACATTAGCAGAGAACATAGGTACTTCTTAATATAGAGCCCTGGAAAACAGTGTGTGTGGTTGTGTGCTCAAGTACCTGATATTTCATTAATTACCAAATAAGTATTTTACTCTTCATACCTGAAGTTAAGTGTCTATGAGATTGTTGTTGGGTGATTCTTGGTGTTGCTGTTGTTTTGGTTCTCACTAAATAGAGAACATTAATCAGTTCCTTCAATATTGGAAATCAGAGTGTTGTTGGGCAAATACTCAGTTACTTATATATGCATTCAATTATATATCGACCATAACTATACTCGCTCCAGTTAGTTATCTTGTCAATCACAAGATCTTGTAAGATACAACCAGACCCCAAATTTGAGGCAGAATGGTGTATCTGCACCCCCCTGCACCTCCAGTCTTTCCAATAGTCTAATTGCTGCCCCTCTTCAAGCTGTAAAAGGTTGGATAGTTTCAGTCTCAGACAGATTGGTAGTATCCCCAGAGGAATAGCCACAGACAGAGAAATGAAGGAAAAAATATGCCCAACCTCCCCCCACCATCAAATGAAAGAAATAAAAAATCTGTCTCCTTGGTGCCTCCCCAATATTTATGTCTGAGCTCAGCAGACACCCCTGGGTTGCAGCCAGTCTGTGTATTAGCATTAGTCCATTATGCTTTTTATGATGCATGTTACCCACCCCTAACCAATCCCCCCATGCAACATTTTATGACTGTCCTTTTCATTTCTGGAAAGAGCTTCACAGAATGGCAGATGCCTGAATCTCCCCACTCTTTGGGGAGCTATTTGTAGGCAGCCTGTCCCAGGCCATAAACAACGGGAGATAAACCACAGCCACTGGCAGTAAATGCAGCCAAGGCCAAGGAGGTGCAAAAAGTAGGGGGATGGGGTAAGCTCAGTGGTGTCTGTATAAGCCCAGAGGCTGGTGCATTTGGGGTAGACACTACTCACAGGAGAGACAAGGGACTGGGGCAGAAGGGGATGCCACCCTCGTAGATCTCCACAAAAGCTAGAGGGAAATCTTACCACACTCCCTCAAGCCTGTCTCCCCTACTAAACCTACTCATCCCTTAACTTGTGATCAGAACCAGTAAACTTCCCAATCAGGAAAGAAGTGTTCCCTTTGGCATCATGTTCTCCTGCCAGCTCATGCTGATACATAGATTACTACATGCCACTCACTTCCCACTGATGCTTCTAGATCTTGGAGCAACTTCCTGTGTAAGCTTGTCTACCTTCTACCACCCACTCTCCTTGTGACACCCACCCCAACCAGTCCTCCTCCTCTCTCCAATATTCTTCCCTTCCTTCTTGGCCAAGATCAAGACTTACCCATCTATCACCACTACTTCTGGCTCATTAAAACTTCAGCCTGGGCTCTGGTGGCCATGGCAGTGATATTTATTCATCCCAGCGTTTGAGCTGCACCCACAGCAAGTCACGTGGGATGCTGCAGGAGACAGCACCTGGAGCCAGCTTTGCTCCAGAACAGACTCCCCTGGGAGAAGCAAACCAAATTCTGAATGAATCCTCAGTCTAGTAGAGATTTTGGATTCTTCCTACACACAAACAGCAACTGAAAGCAAAGGGGTTGGAAGGGGTTGGGAGGAGGAGAAGGACGGCCAGCAAAGCCCTAAATGATTAGTGCATGGCGTGGTTTTTCTCTCTCATCCTGCTCCATCTCGGTGGCAGGATATACAGAGAGGTTGGAGGTGATAGAGTTCTTTTTCTTCTCCTTATTTGGTTTTGGACTCCACATCAAATGGAAACATGTAGATGAAAGTGATGTGCATTTAAAATGTATGTACACATCAGACTGCTGGAGATAGTAGCTATTATACTGCGTGTATGTTTTTTTGCAGTAAGCTGCTAAATTATTTATTGGGCACTGGGCTTTAATCTCATAAACCTGCCTGCAGGCCCCAGGCACCAGCAGCCTGAGCACTGCAGAAAACACATGCAATTGAGTGGGCTGCGTGGGACCTTCCACTGACTCTAGATAGTGATTTTTCCTTTTCCCTTGGCCTCTTCCCCCAGATCAGCTCATTAACAGCAAGCAGGCAGACCCTGTGAAGAGCCTTCTAGTTTTCCTATCACCATGAACTTGGAAATGGATTTGCAGCTAGTAGCAGGCAAGGGCTCCAATCTGAGCACAGAGTATAAGGGAGCAGTGGCAAGAGACTGTTCTCAGAACTTCTTTCCTTGGCTGAGGGATAGGCCTTAGAACAGCGATCCCCAACTTTTTTGGCACCAGGGACTGGTTTCATGGAAGACAGTTTTTTCCACTGACAAGGAACGGGGGTGGGCAGGTGAGGGGCTGGGGGAAGCAGAGCTCAGGCAGTGATGCCAGTGGTGGGAAGCAGCTGTAAATAGAGATGCATCTTCGCTCGCTCACCCGCCACTCACCTTCTGCAGTGTGGCCCATTCCTAAGTTTCATGGAAGACAATTTTTCTACACTGGGGGTGGCACTGGGTGGTGGAGCTCAGGCGGTGATGTGCAGCCCAGTTCTAACAGGCCACGGACTGGTACCAGGCCATGGCCCGGGGGTTGGGGACCACAGCCTTAGAAGACAGAGTACATGACTCCAGGACCACAGGCCACTGCTGGATTGTCCAGAGCCATGTGTCCTAAGCTACGAGAACCCTCAGCTTCCCACCCCTGAGACTTATGGGTGGATAATGCTGGACAAATCTTTTTATATCTTAGGCCTCAATTTGCCTCTTTAAAGTAAAAGAGATCATCATTATCCTCCCTGGCTCCCAGGCCGGAGAGCAACCCTCTTGATCATTCTCTTAAATACTGAGGTAACAATGACACCCTTAAACTTGTTTAGTGGTTTTAGTTATGTAAAGAGCTTTCGTGTGTATGTCACCCATTCTGAGCTCATCTTGTGATCCTACAGCCCCATGGGCTATGATATCATGATGAAGGAGCTGGCCCACAGTGGTCAAGTGAGTTATCACTGTCACCTGGTAATGCCATTGAGACTAGGACCTGGATACCCATCCTTTATCTACTCCAATCATCACCTCGATTTGTGAGCTAACTAGCATTAGGCTAGTGTGGAAACTGAGGCACAAATCGTCTCAGACACTGAGGGGCCCCAGGGCTGTGTGGGCGTTATGTTAACACCAATGCCCTTGTCCTAGGAATTTGAGCACGAAAAGGGCTGTGCTTTCCAAACCCTGGGCCTCTGCTCTCTTGGAGCAAATGATGCCAGGATGCCCGGGTTTCATCATTCGCTGTGCTGCAGCAGCCGGAACCTTATAACCCTCCCTCACAAAGTCAGGCAGGCCAGGAAACCCAAGAGGAGGATATTGCAGTAGTTGAACACACAGGATTTTTAACCTGTGTTCCAGGATTCAGGGAGTCCATGACCTACCAAAAAAAACACAACAAAAAAAAAACTGTTTTGCAAACATAGATGTGTGTCATTTTTTGTGTAGAGGGCCCATTGCTTTTATCAGATTCTCAAAACTTTTTATAACCCTGAAATGTTAAGACCCTTTGTCTAATGGTTTTTAGGTAGAATGCCCTTGAGCTCTAGGGTGGCCACTGAGGTGACCACTCCTAACCCTCAGTTCCACACTCCTTCAATCAAAGCATCTTGCTCTCATCTAGTTTATATACCAGGGTAAGGAGTATGATTTTTTTTGTTGTTTGGAAAAAAGGTTCAAATGACAGATGATGAAATGTTAGGCCCATTTGACCATTGTGTGGCGTGTACCCCGGGTAACAGGCATGCAGGCACCATACTCACCACCTGCCATACGTACATGTGCACAAACTCCCCGTCCCCAAACCTGGTGTCCATGGCACCAGAACAAAGCAAGCCTGAAAGAACTCAGATCAGGGCCAAGAGAGGAGCCAGAGGGCCCAGGCAAGGACATTGAATCAGGGCGTGGAAAAAGTGAGCCGTTGAAGGTTATACCTTTGGGAGACAGAGCATGGGTCACGGTCTTGGTTGTAAGGACAGATCACACAGCACAGGCTGGCAGAGGAGGCTGAGCAGGTGGCTCTGAGTCAGTGTTGAGAGAACAAGATCAGGCCAGAAAGTAGGAGCTCCATCAGCTGGTGGGACTTAATCCTGCCATGAGGCAAGGGGAGGGAGTCTACTTGGGGACAGTAAGAACTGCCTCCTGGAACACTGACGCTTCTCCATGCCCCTTCTTACCTCGGGATTTTGCACGTGGTGTTCTCTCAGACTAGGGACACTTTGCTCCTCCCCTTGCCCAGCTGACACCTCCTTGTCTTCAATGTGCTGTGACATCACTTCCTTTAGGAAGCCCCCACTGTGTGCTTGACAGTGTGGCTGTCAGAGCAGAAGGGGATAGTGGTTAAGAAGAGGCCAGGCCCTGGAGCCAAACTGTCTAGGCTCAACTCCTGTTCTGCCCCTTAATATCTGCATGGTGTCGCGAGAGTCACTCCACCTCCCTGTGCCTGTTTCCTCATCTGAAAACTGGAAATAATAATAGTTTCTGCCTCACAGCCTTGTTGTGAGGGACATGTAAGTGAGTTAATACATGGAAAGCACATAGATCAGTGTCCATGATGGAATATGTGCTCAGTGAATGGCAATATTATTATTGTATGTAGTATCATAATTACCCCTTTTCTCTTCTCTCTCCCTCACTCCACTCAGCAATTTTAGGATAAGGATAAGAGACGATAAACATCTCTGTGCCTTTAGCACCAGCTAATGTAACAGACAGTCAATACATCTTTAAAAGGAAGGAAAAGACGGAGAAAGTGGAGAAAGGGAAGAAACCCAAGCACAGGAGCCATTTCTCTGCCCCAGTTGTAAGGTGTCTTCTTGATGTGAGCCCACAGGTGTGTGCTATGCCTCCCACTGAGGGGAGACTTCAGGGTTCCTATCACTATTTGTGGCTGGCCATGGGCAAAGGACAGATTTCTCTGGGGAGTGCACATGATTCAAGCAATCACATCTCATGCACAGAAATCCAAGCCAGCATTGCTGCACCAAAGCCCTTCGGGACTGCCCTTTCCCCAAGGGAAAAGTCTTTTGGCCTCACTTAGCTCGCAGCCTTGCTCACCTGTCAGTGCTCCACCTGCAAGCCCCAGCAGATGCCAGGTCTGCTCCGAAAGACAACTGACAGCAGAGAGACTGAGGGGGATGGGCAGGCACTAAAAGGTGCCCTTCCCAGCCCTTCCATGATTGCACCAATCTTCTAGGGTCCAAAACTGCAGAGCTACACCCCTTAATACTTAGTGTGTTCACTCATACATTCACTCATTCAAAAAAGTGAATATTGCTATAGATGCCTACTATGTGCTTCCAAATATATTCCTTGCTGCTAATGTCTGTATTAATTACATCAAGCCGGTGGTTCTTAATAGGGGGTAATTCTGCAGACTTTTGTCAGTGTTTGGAGATATCTTTTCATTCTTACTTCCGGGGCAGAAGGTGCTGCTGGTATTAATGGGTAGAGGCCAGGGATGCTGCTGAACAACCGGCAGTGCCCAGGACTGCCCCACCCCACCACAAGGAATTATCTGGCCCACAATGTCAATAGTACTGAGGTTGAGAAACCCTGGTCAAGGCAACAAACATTTATGGTGTATCAACTACGTGCCAACTACTGCACTAAGCACTGCTCATGTAATCCTCATAACAGCCCTGTAACATAGGTACTGTGACAATTTATTTTTCCAGATAAGAAAACTAAGACTCAGGGAGGTTAAATTATTTTCCCATTCATTCAGGTAATATGTAGTTATTGGACAACTCAGTAGCCAATGGATTTGAAAAGCACACCCAGGTCTTCTGGCCCCAAAGTCTGCTCATCCACTAAAGCATGCTAGCTCTCTGCACAAGGTCAGGAGAGAGAAAATACGAAATAAGTAAGTGGCAGAGAAGCATGAGTTCAGGGAGGAGAGTGAAGTTCATAACTGCCACTGGGAATGAAAACAGATATTCCCTTCCCACCTCCTTCTCTCCCCATCCCCATCCATAACACATACACACACATGCACAATTGAACAAAATCCTTGAGGCCCCAGTTTGCCTGAAGGTTTTCTTTAGTGTGAGTGGTGATTTTAGCTTGAGATTCTACCCTCCTTCCCCTGCCCCCAAAATGTTTCTCATCTTACAAATGCAGCCAACCCTTTGGCTGGGAAGAGGGTGGAGATATTTCTCCTGCTCCTGAAGTGTCTTGATAAAGATCTGCTCTCTGCCAGCCTGCAGCTTCTCCTCCTGCTGATTTAGTGCATGCTGTAGGAGGTGTATTTTATTTGTAGCTCCTGACTGGTGGGCTGTTTGGACAGAGCCACCATGTGTAATGGGAAGAATATGGACTTTGGAATCAGACCATCTTGGTTCAAATCCTATTTTTGCCACCTGCAAAGTAGACACTATTGGGAAAATTACTTAACCTCATTGAACTTTGGTTTCTTCATCTGCAAAATGAGAATAATGATACCTACCTGGTGGGGCTGCTCCCAAAATTATATGAGGTCAGTTATGTTCATCTTTTAGCATAGTACTTGACAAAGAGTGAGTACTCAAGAGATGCTAGCCAATGTGCTCATCCTCCTGCCTCAGCCCTGAGTTGGCTTTTTCCAGGAGCTCAAAGAGAAGGGGAGGAGGAGTCAGAGTACCCTTCTGCTAACCCATGCCTCCCTCCCTGCTCTGGGCTTCCCATGTATAGGTCAGCCCAGGCTGCTGGGTCAACCACAAGACCACCATCTTTGTCCTACCTCTGCAGAGAGTCAGGTAACATAGGCCACAGCTGCCGCCACCTCCCCTGGCATGGTCACGTGAGCAAGAGTTATCACAGTAAGACTCCCATGTTTGCCCTTCACCTCAGCAGAGATTCAGAGAATGGCATGGAAGAGTTGAGCGGTGGTGCTGGTTGACCCTTTTTAAGGATGTATCCTGAAATTGCTTAGCATCCTGAGGCTGAGAGGGATCCTCAAGGTGTCTTGTCCCAATGATCATCCTCACTACTGATTGGCTGTTTTCCTTTTTCCTTGTGCTTCTCATAGAGGATGTTTTTGGCATGGGTGGAGATGGGAGGGAAACTCATTCACGGAGATCCTACCATGTTAGCCCCTTTGCCATCCTGATGTAGCCCGTGCCCCTCTTGGGCACACGACACCCAACCCACCTGGGACAGGAGTGCATGAGCGTCGCTTTAAAGATCTCAGGAGAGGAGCTTCCATACCTCTCTGCCATCTTATCTTTGGTGACTTCTGCAACCTCGGGCGCAGGAAGATGCTATTTCACATGTTACAATACGCAGTATACTTTCACATTTCCATCTCGTATGGTTCTCATCGCAGCTCACAAGGTGGTATTCTTGCCTCCATTTTGAAAATGGATTCAACAGAGATTCTCGTAGATGATTCAGTCAGTAAACAGTGGATCCTAGACCGAAATTCCATTTTTGTGGCTCAAAGTTCACAGCCCTCATGATGCCTCAGTACCTTTGTTGTGTCCTTCCTTACCTAAAGCAAGCATCCAAACTCCCGTTATGGGCTGCGGGAGATGTGAAGGGCAATACAACATGAGTCCTTTCCTCGGGCACCTAGCTGAGATGTGTTCCTATGCTTATCACTTCCCCTGAAGACAGGGTATAGGTGCGTCTTTAAATCCATTTGAAGGCATGAGATGTGTTTGCCTCCTTTTTACTTCTCCTAAAGACGGGATCTGGGTGCACCCCTTTCACAAAAGTTCTAGCGTGCAGTGCAGGTGGTGGGGCAATGTGGGGGCAGGAAAAAGAAGCCCAGAAATCAGGTGGCCTGGGCTTCAATCTCAGCTCTACAGCCACTGACCTTGGAGAAATCATGCAAGTTCTCTTATCTCTAAAATGGAGATTGATCATTCTGGCTCCCACTTCACTGGACTGTGGGGCAGACTTAGTGAAATAATGTGTGTAAAAGCCTTTGGTGAGCTGCACAGCACTGAGCAGATGCAAGGGGTCAGTGCCCTCGTTCTCTCCCCTACTCAACCCATCTGATTAGCAGGCTCGGAAAGAACCCGACACCTGCAGGCTCTGTCCCAGGAGGACATGGCCTGGTAAAGCCCAGCAGGTAGAGAATAAAATTGCCAGGGACTTTCATAAAATCTTGGTCATTGTCCTAACAGAAAGGGAAGTGACAGCTCAGGGAGGGCAGAGCACCTTGCGGATATCTTCCCAGAGAGCTGGCTGATGTGGTCTCGCCAAGGAAAATGTTTAACTTGAGAGGTTTTCAGGTTTGCTTTCATGAGGTCAGTTTTAGGGAACTAAGCTGAAAGTACGGAGAAAAAAAGAATTTCAGCGTTCATGAGGTTTGCTTGGTAGTGCATTCATTGTTAAGGCTGTCACTCACTCCTGCATTCCTCCCTTCCAAATCCAGCCTCCCGACTGTCTCTCTCACATACTAGAGAACAGAGATCAGCCTCTCTGGGCTACGTAACAAAAAACATCTTTCTCTTGCTGGTCGGTGACACACCCCTGCCAGTCTGGGAGCCATTACCTTTTCCAGATGTGAAGTAATTGCAAGACTAATCACCCCTGGGGACTGCTGGGACCCTTCTCTAAGGGTCTCCAGGTCCTTTTATTTAATGCTCATGATAGTCACTAACAATAAAGAAGAAAGTGGTAGATGCCAAGTAGAGGAGCTAAGATACTTGCTCAACGACATGGTGAGCTGCTTGTAATTCCAGTTCAAAATTCTTAGCTCTGCAAAAAACTGAAAAATGTCTCTTGTCCCTCCCCCTGCCTTTCTACAGGAAGGATTTTGTACAAAATAACATGGCAATTCCCAGTACATCTCTGCATCCTGCAGCTACCTCTCTGCAGATGTAGGGCCACATACTCCCCCAATCCCGTTTTCTTCATCCCCGTCTCCTGCCTCCAAGCCTACCTTCCTGAAAGACGTTCTTGACACTGTCATTACACAGCTGCTAGCAACACCTGCTGGCATTCTCTGTTGCAAAGATAACAATCCAACTTTAAAAAGAGAAACGACAAAACAAGAAAGGCTATGGGAGGTGTAGTTGTGGGTTTGGGTTTTATTGTGGTTTTTCTATTGTTTGTTTGTTGCCAAATTACATTTTCTATATTTCTCTGTTGATTCTCCTATTCCTTTGCATTTTTCACTCTCTATTTGTGAATCCCTTCACCCAAACTCCACTTTGAAAATCAAGAAAAGAAAACCTGTTTTAGAATTACATATGGCGTCAACATGTGGCTAGGATCTTAATGTCTGAAAGAAAAGTCACAGGGGTGTCTCCACCTACCCAAGCCTTTAAGAGCAGAGCACGAAAGGAAAAAAAAAAAGATGGAAGAGCCTTTCCCTCCTCCCCTCCTGGGACTCCTTCTAGCAAATGCTGATGTGGGCTGATGAAGACAGTGTTCTCAGAATTCGTGCCTAATGATAACTCCCTCAGAACTTGCTTTTCCACCCCTGTCCTTGTGCCCTGGTATTTCTCTTGTTTATCCAAGGAGTCATTATGGGGGGCCCACCCCATCTTTGCTTACTGTCTCAGTGCTCACTAAGCCTTGATAGATACCCTCTCTGTGTGCCCCACCATCCTGCCCACCCACTCTGAAGCCACCAACACCCCTCCTCACCCACACCTGTCCCTAAGTGCCACTGGATCCCACTGCCCAGCTAATTTCCTCCTGCTGCCAGCTGGAGGAATACAAAGCCTATTACTTTTTTAGGGCAATAGGTAGAAAGTGATAGGGTTTTATTTGGTGTTGTTGTTTTTTTTTTTGTTTGTTTTTGTTTTTTTTTTTGGCTTCCAGACAGAGCCAATGAGGAATAAAGTGGCAGTTTTAGGAAACCAAGTTGTAGTTTGAGGTTGGCAAGGGGTTGGAGGCTGACGAGGGCAGGAGGGGTTGGAAATAAGGAAATTTTACTTATTTACTTATTTACTGGAAATAAGGTTCAAGGGAGCTTTGCAGAGGTCAACCCCAAGCTGTATGTGTGGGAACGATCAAACTGATGATACTGCTGGTTTTCTATTGTGTCATGGAAAAGGCTTCTAGTGAATCCTTGCCAAGTCTTTAGAAGAAAAGATATATATATATACACACACACACACATATAGCTAAAGACGTGGATATTTATAGAGAGTTGTATAGATATATCTATGCCAGTCATGCCACAAGCTCTGCAGTGAAGAGGAGGAGAGGGGCTCTGGAGGAGAGCAGGGATCCGGGATCTCCCTGCAGGAGTTTCTAGCCTTTGGGAGGAGGAAACACGAGCATTGTTCAAGGTACCTTGACCCACGGCCTTAACCCCCCAGGGTCCTGCCTCCTAGGCTGAGAGCCACCCTAATGGGGGCCAAGCCTATGAGCCAGGAGCTTGCCTTTGGACTCTCCAGTCAGGTCCCTGCAGCTTGGAGCACACCTTGGGAGGAAACCATTCTGGGAGTCTGTGCTGCTGAGCAAGCTGACCTTCAGGGCAGGGTGCTAGAGGCAGGGATTCCACGTGGGAAAGTGCAGGGGAGGCCTGAGGGCATGATGTCTAAAAGATGGGAAGGAAAGCAGTGAATTCATGTTTGTTTCCACCTGTGGGCAAAAAGTTTAATTGGGCTGTTGGGCTTGGAGGGGCCCAGACCCTGATTTTAGAGGCACGGGAAGGGGAGGCTTACCTGTTTAACTAGGATTTTCTGTTGGCCACCTTGGAGCCTGGAGGAACAGCTGAAGCTTACTGAAAAATTGGGCTAAAGATTCTTTCCAGAAATCTCCCTGGTCTTCATGGGGTATGTATGCACATACGTGCATGTGTGCAGGTGCTCTTCCGGATTTCTCTGCACCAGGGGACCTCGCAGAGGGCAAGGGGGAGGCTGCCTAGGCCCACGGGTGAGTTGGCGGGGAGGCTTCGCGGTGTGCCCAGTATCTGGCTTCGACATCTCTCATTCCATCTCCATCATGTCAACAACTTTCAAGATCAGCTGAAGCGTAACCGCTTGCCTCAGCCCCATCCTGTGTCCCCCAACCTGTCCCTGCCCACACCTGCCCCAGTGGAGGCCCAGGGTGTGATGAGTAAGTCACTACACCCACCTTATCTGGGGTTGGCCTTGGTATACTTGCCTTGACTTTTTTAAAACAGGGCGTGGAGATGGGAGGCAGAACATGATTGCAAAACTCCTTTGGCTTTAGCTGCCACTTGAATTCTTCTGCCGCAGACAGCCTCCCCCTTCCTCCCCAGGCAAGTCGAACAACTTAGTACTGGCGAAGAGACTCAGGGTCTAAAAGGAAGCCTGCAGGTTGGCAGAAAGAACTTTCTCATACCTCCCTTCCCTCCTGCCTGTCTCACCCACCCCACGCCTGTCCTCGGACCAGTTATCCCTCATTCCTAAGGAGCAGGCTGTCATGTGATCATTTGGAGAAATCCAGAATGAAAGTCACCCTCAAGTAAAACCTTTCTAGAGTGGCACTGTCTAGGATAACCTTCCTTGATGAGAAAATACTTTACGTCTGTGCTTTCCGATACCGTAGCCACTCACTGCATGTGGCCATAGAGAGGTGTTGGTGTTCCCCGGGGAGCTGATTTTCTGATTTTACTTAATTTTAATTAATTTAAATATAAATAGCTACATGTGGCTAGTGGCTACTGTACTGGATAGTGCAGTTCTAGAATATGAAGTAGAAACGCTTAGAAGTAGTCTAGGATACCTGGGACACCGGCAAAGCCTAAAGGAGTAACCTCCATCTCTCAGTCCCGGTTGGAAAAGGGGCAGTTTCCGTTAGGTGCCACAGTGCGATTGCTTTTCCTTCTGCCCCAGAATAAACCAAAATCCCAGGCTAAAGCATCACACGGGGCTCTTTCTGCTATCTGTGACCTGTTCCCCAGGTAACAGGAGCTAAGGGCTGGGTAAGTGGGAATGGGGTCTCCACTGAGGCTCCCCCTGCCCTCTCCTGTCCCAGCCCTGGCCCCCCAGTCTCCCCCAGCAGGGCAGGGTGCAGAGTGGTGCTGCAGCTGCACACATCTGGTTTTCCTCCTAGCTCCGCCCTCCTCCTCATTTCTGTCAACAGCGGCTGCTGGCCACTGATGGTCAGCAGAGTCAACAGGCCCCACAGGCCTCCTTTCCTGCTCCCTCCTCTCCCTCGTCCCCTGCTGAGGAAGGTTAAGGGGGAAAGAGGAAAAAGGAGACAGGAAGGCAGAGTGAGGCTGAGGTGAAATGTTAGTGACATTCAAGAAAGTGACTTCACAGGGCTCTCGCTGCCCTCCCTCCGGATTCGGGAGGAACCTTGTCTGGTTCATAAGCCATCGGCGACTTCTCCCCATCTGAGTTGCCAAACCCCAGAACCCCCGCCCCTCCCCCGCCATGCACACAGAACACATGTGCCTCTTCCCAGACCCTGGAGGGTCCATCTGTGACCTTTGTTCCTCTGACCTCACCCCTGGTGGGAGAGGGAGCCCCAGAAGGGCTTTCACTCCCTACCCCATTCTGAATATATTCAACCGCCCTCTCTGAGCAACCTGGGGAAACAAGAGGAAGAGAGGAAAATCTCTCTTTCCGGGCCAGGAGGTTGACAACTTCAGCCAGATTCCACATGTGGACAAAGCCTGGTGGGGAGGAAGGTGTTCCTTTTTCTCATCCTGGCCCCTTAGCCTTTACTGGCACCCCCACCCCCAGCTAGAGGTGTGATCACCCTGTCACCCTGTAAAGTTGCATTAATTCACCGGGCTGCCCAGTGGCCAGATTCTCCTAGAGAGAGGCTGAGCTGCCCATCCTGGGAACCGGCTAGAGCCCAGAACTATTATTGCATGCAAACCCACTCTGCAGCTCTGCCCCACTGGGAAGGCTGCTCTTCAAGCCTTTTCTTTCCCATAACTGCAGAGGAGAGCAGAAGAGCCCACGTTTGTGACTAACCAGCAGACTTGCAGAGCCCTCCTAATCTGCAAACTGAGGAGTTTGCATCATAAGGCCCTTCCAGAGCTACATTCCATGCACGGAACTTCCCAACATATTCACTTGTGTGGGCAGAGCAAGGCGCTTTTAGTAGCTATGGGATTGCAGTAAAATCCTCCTGGAGGTTTTTTGGTGGTTCCAGTTTCTCAAGGAAGAGAGCTGAGCTCGCTGCCCACCTCCTTCAGCTGGCTTGAGTCCCTGCTTATCGCACTCCAAGCTCTGGAGCTGAGCTGAGCTGAGCTGGACTGCACATCCCGTGCCAGGGGATGGAGGAGAGGCACTAAGTAAACTAGGCTTTGTTTGTGTAGCAGTGAGGGCAGGGAGGAGCTGAAGCGAGATAGTAGAAAGAACTTCCTAAATCAGACAAGATCTCAAGGGAGTGTAGCATTTCCCTTCCTAGCAAAATTTCAAAATAAGAGAGTTGGATGAGGACACTTGCCTCTTGAAAGTTATTTTTCAGGACATAATTTAAAAGCATACTTTCTCCTCCTCTCTCTCCGTACACCACCACTTGCCACCCTAGACCCCATCCCTACCTTCGCAGTGGTCTCAGGCGCACGGGCCTGGTCCACAGATGTCGGGAAGAGGTGGGCTCTAGGAGGAGGGGGTTTTGCCAGAGAGCAGGGGGTGAGATTCCCCTCCCAGCCCTCCCTGACTTCTGACCTTTGCACCTTTCTTGCTAGTGATCCCTAAATTACTGAGCTGTCTAACCCTCTCTAGGGAGGCGGGGAAGCAAACAGGGCTGACGGGAGGTGGAGCAGAGAAAGTATGAGGCGGAGGTCAGGGGTCTTTTCACAGTGTGTTTTGGCAAAGGAGGCCTGGGGAGCAGCCAGTGGGGTCGGACTTTCATCCGCCCGAGCTGCCCTAACTCGGGAAGCAAAGGCTGTCACTGCGGCGGTGATTTGGAGCATGTGCTCCGGGGAACTGGGGCACACCCCACGGGGTCCGGCTCCCTGAGGGAAGGATCAGGTAACAGACAGTGGCCTGACCCTGCACCCACTCCCAACACTGCCCTCCTGCGCCCGGGAAGGCGGCAGGGGTTTGCTCGGAAGGAGGAAGGCTCCGTCTGGCTTGCCTGGGCGAGGAAGCGGGTGGATGGACGGTCTCCAGAACACCAGCCAGCATGGAGCTTCCCTGATGTTCTAGCAGCCCTCAACATGCCCCTATCACTCTCCTGGCCCAGCAAATTAAGGTCTGAAAGGAAGGGATCACAGGCTCAGAGCCCGGAGGCTGGAGGTTTCCCACTGAGTGAGGGTGGGGGGCCTTGGAAGGCTAGAGTCTGGGGTCCCAGAGGCCCGGCTTTCATCATTCCTCTTACACCTGGGTGGAGGGGAGACCCCGAAAGCTCGGTTGGACCAGGGCCGGCAGCAGTTGCTCTTCTTCCCCAGCTACTCCCATTTCCCTCATCGCAGCCCTCTTTAACCCCTCAGGGGTCTTCTGCCCTGGCCCGCCCGTGATTGCTTTGGGGTGGCAAGTGGTGGCGGCAAATACTCACGAGGGGTGGGGACCCCATGCAATGACCTGGGCTCCTCCACTGGAGCAAAGTCTCCCGAGGCTCGGGCGAAGGTGTTGCGTGGCCCGTGTCTCCACGCTGTCTCCACACTTGCTAGCTGTGTGACTTTGGGCAAGACACGAAACCACTGTGGCTCTCCATTTCCTCATCTGTAGAATGGGGACAGCCATGGTGCCTTCCCCGTGCGGACTCGACACACAGCAGGCACAGAGTGCACAGCACAGCACTGAGTCACGGGAGAGGCTCAGGCTGTGGTTGTCGCTGCCCAGCTCTCTTCTCTGTTGGTGGCTCTTTGTCGCATAGTGACTGTCCTCCCCCAGACAGCCACAGCCACTGCCACGGCCAAGGCCCCAGCTGTGTGATGAACCATCTTCTCTGCCGTATATGCCCCTGCCCCAGCCGTCCAGGCCCAGAGGGCCCCGCTCAGACCCCCGGCCCGAGCCCCTCTCCCCCTCCTTGATGCAGAGGCGTTTCTTCTGCTGACAGCCTGAAGACAGGCCATTTTTCTTCCCCTCCGATATAATGGCCTCCACTCCCCTACCCCACCACCCGGCCTTTCCCAACCTTAATGACTTTAACATACACACAGTTCTTTAAAAAAAAAAAAAAAAAATACAAGCCCCTAGTGAGCTGCTCTAAACCTCGTGTTGCAGAGGAGAAACAACCCAAGCACATGTTCACAAGTCACTGCATGTGATGACAGGGGGCCTTGTGCTAATTTCCTCGTGTTTGAAGCCCCAGGGTGGGGGTGGGGTGGGAGGCAGCCGGAGGGAAGAGATCCTGGGCTTGGGTATTTGGTCGTTCCCTTTGATCCTCTTAGAAAGGCTGCAGCATTTAGGGAAATATTTCATCCTGGGAAATCTTGAAGAATAAGAAAGATGCCCTTAGGCAGGGTTGGGCAGGGAGCAGGGGAGATCGTGGAAGGGGCATGCTACCAGAAGACCTTTCTTCTCCTTGAGATCCCGACTCCCTGCTCTGGCCTGTTTCTTTGGGCAGGGCGAGGGAAGAAATGACCTCTAAGGGGAGACTCTAGCTGGAGATATTTATGGATTTGCTGAAGCCTCCTACCCCAACACACACAGTTTCTGCCTCTGGTTTCTCTTTGCAGCTTACCTGAAAGGCTGTGGAGGCCAGTAGAGCCCCGGGGCTCTCATCCGCCCCTCACTGTGGGTAACATCTAGGGGAAACCTCTCCCTCTGCCCTGCCCAGGGCTGACTTCCAGTCTGTGAACCGGGGATGGTCTGGTGGGGAGAAGAAGGCTGTGCCTGCCTTCTCACTGTCTCCCCACCCCTCACCTGCCCAGGCACAGGGAAGACTCCTGTGCCAGGAGGGAGGAGCTGAGTGCCTGCAGGGCGGGTGGGCAGAAGGGAGAGAGGACAAAGAGCCAGGAACCCTGGCTGCACCCCCAGCACGGAAATGGAGCTGGCTGGGATCCAGGTTTTCCTCTAAATCAGAAGCAAACGCACCAAAGCTACAACCTTACCCCTTGACCGAAGACGGGAAAGTGCCAGTCTGACCTCACGTTATTGGTGCTATTATCATCATTATTGGTAATATTACCATCATCATCCTGTAATTTGCCAGTTTCAATGGCTCGAAGGCTTAGGCCTCCTCTGGGCTTTCATGTTACGAGAAAATGAGTTGTGGCAGCCTCCCCACCCCTCTCATCCCCCTTACCACCCACAGGGCCTCTGTCACCAGAGACTCTCCCTAGCCCAGGCCCAGCACACTTTCATCCTCGTGAGTGACAGGGCTTAGAAGCTGGGGCAAGGGGAAGGCCCCTTTTGCCGTGGGGTAGCATGTGCCTCTCTTCTTTAAAGCAAGAAAAAGATTGCAACCCAAGCCCTAAAATAGTAGTTCTCAAACTTGAGCATGCATCGCAATCACCTGGAGAGCTGGTTAAAATGCAGATCGCTGGGTCCCACTCCCAGAGTGTCTGATTTAACGGGCCTGGGACAGAGCTTGAGAATTTTCGTTTCCCAGATGCTGATTTTGCAAGTTCCCCAGTGATGCTGATGCTGTCGATCTGGGGACCACCCTTTGCAAACCATCACCCTAAATCATTCTAACATTGGGTATATTTAAGGGGTGAGTCACTGGAACTCTCTGATCCTCCCATCCTTATGGATACAGGTGTTTACCCTGTGCCTCCTTCAGTAGTCTGGAAACTCAGTTACCACCAAGAGCCCAGATGCAGGGGAGGTGGCGGAGGGCTGCTAGCTCTCACACATAGGGACCCCATGGAGAGAAGGCAGAGGCAGGCAACACCCCTGCACCCACCCCCTGAAGATTTATTCCTTCATTTGGCATTTCAAGCCTTCCTCAAGGAGAGGCTAGGGCCAGCCTGACTCACTGTGTAAACCTTTTTCGAGAACGCTGGGCCCCAGCCAAGCTCTCCTCCCTCGGTCAGGCTCACCCTCATGCTTCCCCACCTGTTCCTCTAGCTGAGCTTCAGACTCAGCAGAAAGTGATAATGTCCCCGAGCACACTGTCCTCACACCCATTAGGGAGCAGGCACCTGGGTACACACAGTGTACATTAATTTTCAAAGCAAAGATTCCCACAGTTCTCTGCTATGGCTTTCTTCTCCTCTCTACTCCAAAGAGCTCAGCAGTTCTGCAAAAACAGTGCCATGGGAGTGTGGCCTTTTCTCTTTTTTCTCCTTGCTGTAGGAAAAGGAAGAAAGAAGGTAGGAATTGACACTTGTTGAGCTCCCGTGGTACGACAGAGGCTGTGCTAAATGCATTGCACATCATTTCCTATAATCAGCAGTGTTTTCTGCCTGATATTTGCTCAAGTCCTCAGGGGAAGGCCCCACACTGGTTTTGCAATAGCAGGTTTGAAATTGCAAGGCACACACACAGGTAGCAAGAGGTGGGCAAAGTCTAACCCAGTGGTTTTTAAACTTGAGGGTGCAACGGGATCACCTGACAGCTTGTTAAAACTCAAAGTGCTGGGTCCCACCCCCAGATTCTCTGATTCAGTAGCACTGGGCTGGGGCAGGGCCTGAGAATCTCCACGTCTAACAAGTTCCTAGGTAGGGCTGATGCTACCCTGGAGCACACTTTGAGAACCACGACTTTGGCTGGCTATTGTTCCAGGTTTCACTCATCAGACTGTCTTTCTACCCCTAGACTAGATTACACTCCTTGTGTGTGTGAGTCCCTTTGAGGTCACTTAGGAAAAATGTGACCAGCTTGCTAATTCCATGTTGTTTCTTCATTTATCCAAAAGATAATAATCATTATAGTAAATACTCATTTGGTGCTTACTAACTGACACTGTTCCAGAGCTTTGCATTTATTAACTCTTTTAATCCTCTGACGTATCTGTAATTATTATTCCCATTTTATAAAGCAACAGAGACTCAGAGATGTTACGGTTACGCAGGTAACCAGAGGTGGGGTAGGGATTCAAACCAGGCAGTCTAGCCCCAGCATCTGTGTCACTAACCAGCCCAGCCCTTGTCGAGTTTCTGTTCTGAGTTAGGCACTATGCTGGACCCTGAGCGAGTTAGGTACGAAGAATGCAAAGGTGAGTAAGGCACAGCCTTGCCCTGTGTTGACAATTGGAGTGTCATAAGTTAGTGCCAAGATGGAAACAGGTAACCAGTGCTGAGGGCCTGCAGCAGAGAGAATCAATCACTCAACCTAGGAGAGTTGAAGAAGGCATCAAAGAAAAGTGTACATTCAAGCTGGGCCTGTAATGAACCGTAAAAGAGGCTAAAGGCCACAGCAGTGGAAGCAGTCTGTGCAAAGGCACTGTGGTGAAATTGGCCTAGCAAATGCAGGGACTGTGAGTACTCATGGAACCCAGGGCTGAAGGAGCAAGAGAGTTGACAAAAAGGGAAAGCCACTCTCCCTAACCCTTTCTATCTGCCCAGACAATATTCCTTTTTTTGTCTGTTTCCCACTTTGGGGCTTTTTCTAGTTGATCTTTCAGATTCTTGTCAAGGCTTTGCCAATCTGTACCAACCTAATTCTGAGCTTGTTGCTCACAGTCTTTGGGTCCTATTCCCCATGACCCCATGATATCTGCAGCCATGTCATTGTGTAGCCTCAAAGTCCAAGGCCCCTTGCCCCAGCAGGTAAGGGCAGAGTCGGATACCTGCATAATCTGAGAAGTGTGGGGGTGACAGCCCTCCTTCCCACCCACTCCCATGAACGTGGATGAGTCCCAGGGCTGGTTTCAGGACACTGGGCCCCCTCTGCAGTGCTGGCTTGTCTAAGCCAGCTCTTGTCATGTCACCGGGATTGCTCATGGGCACTAATGGTAGAAGCTCCGTCCTTCGACCTTTGTTTTCTTCCCTGTGAAATGGCAGTGATTCCTTCCTTACTCATTCATTCAACAGAGTCATTGTGACCTTAACTCAAACCTGACTTTGAAAGCATGTTTTAAACTGTAAAGCACCTGACAAATAAGAGAGATAAGGAGGGTGTGGAAGGCTGTTTGCTTCGGACAGAAACAGTATTGAGCCATCCATCAATTCACTTCAAACAAAACCCCAAGACACCGCGCAATGGGAAGCCGGCCCGTGTCCAACCCTATAACCATACCAATGAGTCCCCAGGCACCTTTTAACTATCTTTTGAATCATAGGGTCTTCTGTCTCTGTCTGTCAGGTTTCCTTAGAGAGACTGCCTTTTTTCATACCCTTTCTCCAGCCTGACCTCTGCCCCCCAAGTCTCAAGTTGTGGCTCCCAGCCCCCACAGAGAATACGGATGACCTTTCCAGATTTCCAGCCCATTCCCCAGGAGAGCAGTGATTACTGGTGCGGAGATAGCTGGCCCCAGGCCTCCATCTCAGGCTTCACAGCAGAGGCCTGGACCAAGAAGGGGGACATAGTTCTCACCAGGCTGCCTAGACTTTTAAGGGACACCAAGTTTGGCCTCTTTGCCCTAATATGGTCTTTCCAAGATCATTTTGCATCTTCCTCTGCCTTTGGGTCAGATAGCCTCTATCCCCTCCTCTATGAATGCTAGAGTCTTTGTGTCCCTGTTCAGAGGACATGCCAGCCCTGGAGGGACACAGTGAGGGAGGAAGGAGGTGCCTCCCCAGGAGGGAAAGGCTCTTGCCCAGTGACTGGCTGGGCTCTATCCCGGAGACCACCTTCGTGTTGGGCACTAAGCTGGGATGAGAGGCCCGCTTGGGATATGGGAAGACTCACACTTTCTGCTTCCCTTCCCACACCTGTCCCCGCCCACCCCTCAGCCTCTCTCGTCCTCCCTCAGTCCAGTTGCCGAGTGCTCTCAGGTGAAGGTCCTCCAGGTGTTGAGTTCACTCGTCATACACGTTCTCCTCCCAAAGATTTCTGCGGGACCAGCCAGTCTGCTCACTGCTAGACGGCTGGTGGCTGTGCTGCTGAGTTCTGTTTTCTAAGGGGGACGGGAGCGCCCACAGAGCTGCTAGTGTGAAAAGTTCCAACAACAGCTGGCTCCCAGCTGTCCCAGCTCCCCCTAAGACAGCAGTTGGCCGGGGCTGGCCCGAGAGTTCCCAGCATCAGGGAGGTATCAGATCAACGGAGGCCAAATCCAATTTCCCTTGCATTCCAGAGTCGTTGAGGGAGACCAGGAAGCACCAGCTCTTTCCCTTTGGGGATTTCTCCTGTGTCCACCCTGTTGTCACTTGGCACCATGCATGTGAGGGTGCAAAGAGGGAAGGACTTGAGGGGGAGGGAGCCTGAGGGCTCGTGCACAGCTAAGGGCGTACAGCGGGGGTCAGTCTTGGTGGAAACTGAACGCAGGGGGACCGGGCCTTGAGAAGGAGTGCCTGGCCATCCCTGCAGCCTGGTGCACTGGCCGGCCTGCCAGGGGATGCGGGAGCTCCTCCCACTGCTCTCTCCGAGGGCTCAGGTGAGCAGCCTGCTCCTCCTGCCTCTTCCACGACTCCCACCTATCCCCCCCATCAGCGTGTCCCCCTCCTCCAGCCCGCTCCTCCAGATGGTCTCCACATCTGGCTGATGACCATCCAGAGATTTGACAGTACCTTCCTCCCACCCCCACCCGCTGTGTCTCCTTATGACTCTGCCTTCTGTGTTCCTCCCCGCCTCCCCCGGGCGCCTCTGCAAGAACAGAACAAGCACACGGGCTCTCCAGAGAGTTGTCCCTGCTCCAGCCCCCACACGCGGGCCCAGGCTGCTGGGCCTTCCCAAGGCCCTGCTCCCCTCTTTCCCATGCTCACAAGCCCCTCTCTGAAAGGGGCTGAGGCCAGTGTGTGGGCAGGGCCCCTCCGTGACCAGGCAAGTCCTAGGCAGGAGCCCATCGCATCGTGATTCAGAGACTCTGGCTCCAAATATCCTTCTCAGAGGGAACTTGGCATAAGGAAGAAGACCCACAGATTCCATTCACTTCTCTTATTTCCAAGGAGCTATATCGGCAGGCCCCTAATTCTGTCTCTGGTGCATGAGCTTCTGTGTGTGTGTGCAAACACGCACACGTGCACACAACACACATCCTATCTTGACACCCTGGTGCGCGCGTGACATTCCCGGGCAGGACGGAGGAAATGAGAGTCGAGCAGACTGCGGCAGCAGATGTTGCCCGAGTTCTGCTTCCTGCCGCGGTGCTGCCCATCCCTCTGCAGGTCAGGCTGGCAATAGGGGGGTTAATTTTAGTTCCCCTCCGTCTCCGCCTCAGTATGGCTGGCTAATGCTAGTTCAGCTGGTAACATTTTCGCTGGCGAATCCTCCACCTGCCCGTGGGACAGGCTCATACGCACTTAGCCCCATAACTGGATCTGGTGGCAACAGGAGCTTTGGCCCTCCATCTCCAGCAGACCTGACAGCTCAGCAGCAAAGGACCGATCCTTTGCCCCACTGCAGACAGATCAAAGTGGAAAGGGCACTGGGCCGGAGTGCATGAGAATCCTGCTCGGCCCTGTGATCCCGCGAACTTCACTTGGATTCTCGGAGCTTTGGTATTCTCAGTTCTTAATGAACATAATAACATGGGACTCACAGGGCTTGTTGCAAGGATTAAGTAAGATAATATATCCATATGTAGTAAGCACTCAGCAAATGCTAGATAAGTCTGAAATCCAAACAGTGTAGGGAAATAGAACCACAGACTTTTTAAGAGACCTTCAAAGGCTCACTAATCCAACACCCTTCAGTGTAGCCGTGGTGGTAGCAGTGACACTAGTCAACATATGTGATGTTCATGTGCCAGCTAATATTCCAAGTGCTTCATATGTACTGATCCATAATCCTGCTCCAACAGGATTTGAAATGAGGACATTTTACAAATGAGGAAGTTTGGCTCTTAGAGGTTAAGTACCCTGCTCTCATTGGTGATAAAGCCAGGAGTCCAGCCTGCAGAGACTGGCTCCAGATTTTGCTCTTAACCCAACACTGTCTCTCATATGGTCAGTGAGGCAGCTCCAGCCTGGAGAGGGCAGTAACTAGCTCAAAGTCACCTAGCTGTTAATTTTCCTCCTAGGCCTGGGCTCTTTCTGTGACATTGGGCTGATGAGCCATATTCTTTAGGAGGTGCTAAAGGGACCCATCTTCTATAGCTGGCCAGCCCCAGAGTAACTCAGTTCCCCCGTTTCCTTCTGCTGCTCAATAGTGTTCCCTGAACACAAAAAGCAGCATTGTGCAGACTCCTGCAGGGACTCCCAGGTAAGGCCAATGCACTATCAGGCCTCCCTTCTGCAAAGATCGACAGTGGGCTCAGTACTGTCCAAGGATACGATGAGATCAGCTCCCTCCGCCCTACAGGATCTATTAGAAAGGGAAGACAGCTTCCTTGGGACAGTTGCCACCCAAGAACTCAGAAGCCAGGCTCCCCAGGGGTGAGATAAGTGTCAGGGCATGTGCTTGGCTCAGCTGCCTGGGGCTGACGTCAGCCCCTGCAAGGCGTCATCTGCAGATGTGGGCTGGGATGTGGGCATCTCCAGCAGGCAGAGGCAGAAGCAATGGAAGAAGAGGGGGCAGCAACCAGCTGGAAGGACTTAGGAGTTGTTTTTAAGGCAGTGTGAAAGTAGACAGCTAGAAATAGAGGGGAGAACAGAATACACTATTTCCCAAAGCGAAATCCAGGCATCCCTGGCCTCTCACAATGTGATCCCGCCTACCTTTCCAATTATTCTGCTCCTCCCCCAGCCAAAGTTGTAAACTTTGAGAGTAACGGAGGCCCAACACAGTGGTTTTTACATAGATCTGCTAAAGTCATGTGCATCTTTCCCACGGACACACTGCTCATGGTGCGAATTGCTAATATTTACTGAGCACCTACTCTGTGCCAGGTACTGTGCTACGTGCTTCACCTGCATTTTCTTTTTTAACTCTCATCACGTAATCCCATTAAGTAGTGGCTACGATTAGTGTCATTTAGTAGTTAAAGAGATCAAAGTTTAGAGGGTAGGTTAGGTCACGGATCAGTTTCTTAAGTTCCCAGTGCCTCCATTTTCTTAACTGTAACATGGGAAACGAATTCATAATTTTATTTTGAGAATTAAACAATGGAGTACACATAAAACCTTTAAAATAGTATCTAGTATCTGGCCATAGTAAGCATTCAATAAGAGTGAGCTATTATTATTATCATCGCCGCATTACCGTTTCCTTGGACTGAAAGTGCCCCGGCCCACCCGCAGCACACCCAGATCTTACAGTCCTTTGGGCTCCAGCAGTGGTAATACAGAGTGCATGGCAGCTCGCCCCACCACCCACTGTTCCTCGCTATGGACAACTTGCCCCTTCCCAAGTTGTCAGGTGTTAAGCAAACTTACCTACTTACCTTTAATCCGTGTGCCCTTGTTCCATCTTACAGTCAGATTGAGCCCATCTCGAGATGGTGCCACCCCATCCCAGGATGGTACCACCCATCACCACCCCGAGAACAACACCTCCTCCAGGAAGCCTTCCTTCCTCAGCCCCCACTGGACTCCCAGAATTCCTGGCACGACCATCCTGTGTGTCAGGCATTTGCTCACCAGCATTATCATTTCTCATTTTTCTTCCCCTGTCTTGTCCTTTTTATTACATTGTGGGGCTCTTGAGAACAAGGACTGTATTTTATTTAACTTCATACTGCCAGGATATTCATCACTCAGGAGAGTCTTAAAAAACTTGTTGGTTGGTGGATCAACCGATAATAGTTAATTGTTCATTAAAAACAATATAGATTGTAGCGTAAAAGGCAATTTTTGTCAGTACTTATTCCTATAGCAAAGGCCAAAATAATTATTGGGGTCATGGCATCATACCATGAAACTTACTGGGCTTTGACCACATTAGACTCAGTCCATTTTCTTGTGCTTGGTCGAGCTAGCCCCTTAATAAGCAGGCCCGCAGATCGCTCTCCCACTCACTGGCCGGCCCGACGCCCCAACTCTGGCAGGCATCCAGCCCCACAGGGTCTCCTGCTCCCCTGCCTCTGTAGGTGGCTGTGCCTCTCCTCCTGGCTGCGGTTCAGAGGCACCCGCCCCTGCTTGCCCTGGTCTGTCAATTATCAGTCTCTGGAGATGGTCCCCAAGGCCCAACCCGGTTCTCCCTAGCCTCCAGTCACAAGTGACTGCTTCAAGGCAGACTGGTCTTTGTTTAATGCTCCTTTCATTTGACTTTGGGCTAAAGAGTAAGATAAATGACACTCTGTCTCTTTAAGGTAAAAAAGAGGCATTAAAAAAAGACCTATTTTTTTGCCTTTTAAGAGAAAAAAAATCCTCCAAGTTATTAGGGGAAAGAAAATCATTTGACTTAAGCAGCCTCTGGCAATCTGGTGAGGCTGAGAACAGTATACCTGTCAGCATCTATCAGGTTTGGAAAACAAAGCCATCTGCATATGGCGAAATGAAGGGGCGGGTGGGGAAGAGACAGGGAATAGCTAACGAGGGATGCAGGGAGCACCCCACACACGGCTGGGGGTGTTTCTTGGAGGTCCAGATTTCTGTAGCTGGCAGTGAGTGGAAGAGTCCAGACATTTAGGGAGGGAGCAATGAATCTGGACTTTCAGAATTTTTCTTAACCGTCAATACAGATTTTAAGAGTTCATCCGATCTAAACCATTCATTTTTTTAATATTTATACATAAAGAAACTCAAGACTGTAAAAGAGAAGTGACTTGGCCAAAGCCACACTCGATTTGTGCGCAAACCAGGGCTGGAATCCAGGTTTCTTGGCATTCTGGGTTTGGTGCTCTCCTCTCTCGACTCAAGTCCCTTTTCTCACCTGTTGGACACGCCGTGTCTGTTCTTCTTCCTCTCTCCTCCCCGAATCCTGCCCCTATTCTCTCTTTCATTCCAGAATCTGTCCCTGTGGACCCCAATGTGACCTCCCGATCTGAGTCTCCCCTCTGCCTCCTGGTGTCCCAGCCCCTTGTTCGCTCACCCACCTGGGCGGGGCTCACGCTGGAGCCTGTTTTCTAGGACAGGGGCTCTGGCTTGTTCCCAGACAGGCCCAGATGCACCAGGATCCAGTACTGACCTGCCCTGGGGCTGAGTCCCTGCAAGGTCAAGTCCACTGTGGGAGACGGGGAATATTCCTACCGAGTTAACGTTCTGCCCACAGACGAGGTGGATGGTCCAGACTGGCTGATCGTGTGTAACCCATCTGAACCCTGCCTGTGTCTTGTCGCCAGGACACTAATCTCCACTTGTTTATCCGTTTTTGAGCATGTGTCACGTCTGCGTCTGCAGCATGCACTCTGTCGCTCCCGCCTGCCCTCGACTCCCAGAGGTCAGACTCGGAGCCTCTTCTTCCCTCGAGCGAGCTCTCTGGTGTGCAGGGGAGGGCCGCCTCGCCCCAGCCCGACTGTTCCGCGTCCAGCGACTTGCTCTGCGAGCATCCCACGCCTGAGCGAGGACCATCAAGACCCTCTCTAGGGAGTTCGCTATAAAAAGCACATGCTGGGTAGATATCCGCTCAGCCTGATAGAAACCTCTGAAGGACAGACCATCATTTGAAATGAATATGGGGGTAGAGTGCAGAGCCCATTATCCTGGGGGAGCCCAGTGTTCTGACTCCCAGAAATCCCACCTCTTGTGCCTGCCGACAAGTCCTGCTTCCCTGGCTGAGTGTGCTGGTTGAAACTGGAACTTACTGGGATGCCATAACCTGGCCACAAATGGCCAATTAAAACTCTGTTCAGACCCATTAGCCTCTCAGGGGCAATTCCTGTCATTCTTTAAAAACACCAGTCTTTATCTTCTTTCTATCTTTATTTTCCCTTGTTTCACAAAATTAGAGACTCCCCAAGCTCTTAGATCCTGCTGAAGGCAGCAGAAAGAACACTGGAGTCAGACATCAGAGTTTTTATCCCCTGCTAGCTGTGTACCTTGGGCAAGGCACTTAACATCTCTGAGCCTATTTATTCTTCTGCAAAATGATGGCAATATATTCACCGCATGTTATAATGAGGATTGAATAGTATGTCATTCATTTATTCAGTAAATATTAATATTTCCTAAGCACGTATGTGTTGGTTGCTATCCTAGATGTTAGGGATACATCAGTGAACAAAACAGGTAAGCGCTTGTTGCATTCTAGAACCCTATTTTAAATCAGAATGAGTACGGTGCAAACTGAAATCTGAGTGGAAGATGCTGTTCCATCCCCAGAGTGCATTCGCCTTCTATGGATAGATACCTCCACTGCTTATCCAGAGGAGGCTCTA
The DNA here is from genome assembly GCA_963575035.1 of Avahi laniger. Lineage (NCBI taxonomy): Eukaryota > Metazoa > Chordata > Mammalia > Primates > Indriidae > Avahi > Avahi laniger. The sequence continues at coordinate 3,384 of CAUYSK010085465.1, read as the reverse complement.
TTTAAAAAGGGGAAAGGAGAGGGAGAGAAACACAAACATTTAATGAACACCATTTCTCATAAATTACACCTTTTAGTCCTCACCTATGGTGTAGGTATCACAGTCCCCACTTTCTACATAAGTAAACGAAAACACTGCGGGTCAGTTAACTTGCCCAAGGTTTTACAGCCCCAAAGTAACAAAATCAGGATTTGCACTGAGGCCGTCTAACTCCAAAGACCCGCCCTTTGGGCTTCACCAAGTGGTCCACATAGCACATTCACTTTGTGTCCCAGGGTCACATTTAACAACTCCAGCCCCCAAAACCAGAGAGAGCAATTCTGTGGTGGATTGGACAGGGACAGACGGGGCGGGGACAGCTCGCAGGTGCTTTTGTTTGTGTCTGCTGCGTCTGTGTATGTGTGTGCGGTTTCAACGACAGGGATCTCAGTGGGGAATTGGTATTTGGGCTGCTAAATAACCACAATTTGTATTAAGCAGAAACATAGTCATTATGCACCACGTGCGGGCTGCCGCAGCTCACTCCAATAGGGAAAAGGGAGGCTCATGGCGCTTTGGCCTGTGGTCTGGTGAAGAGCTTCCACCGGGGGTCCTGAGATGCTCTTCTGGGGACCAGACGTGGGGAGGGGCGATGGGAAAGCAAGAAGGGTGGGGTCCTGGGGCCCGTGCACCTCAACTTCGGAGACATGTGGCTCATCCCCTCCTGTCTCTATGGGCCTCTCATCAGTAAGGCCATTCCACTTCTCATTAACGCAAGTAAATACGCATCCCAGCACCGGGCAGGGGACACATGTGTTGATATTTAATTATATAGTGTGCACTGAGCATATGATGGCGCCTCCGGGGAACGGCAGCTGCATACAATGAGGTCCAGTGGAGTACACTGAAACTACTTAGTTAATTAATGCATTAGCGGGGCTCCCTTGGCTGCGAGGGGGCTGGGAGAGAGGGCAGAGATTATCCTGGTGTCCTCAGCTCCTTTCCGATTCCTCTCTTCCTCTGAGCCCTTTTCTTCCAGAAACTCTATAAAATCCTCAACAGTCAGGGCAGTCCCCATTAAAAGCTCTGGCCCAAGATTGAGAGAGAGAGTGATGTTCAAATTCAGCTCGGAGAGAGGTGAAGCTTGGGAATCAGACGTGCATTTCCTTTTCGTCGTTGACGTGGCTCCCCAGCGACCTAGAGATGCCAGGAGCCAGTCAGCAAACTGACATGCCAACGTAGCCCCAAGCTCCGCTCTCTATTTTGGGAACTCCCTCGCTGGTTCGGTCGCCCTGGGTGCAGACTCAGGTGTGGAGCTGCGGTGGCACCCAGAATCCCACTGTGGGGCAACCGCTGGTTTGGGGTGAGGAGTGGGGAGGGCTGTGTCTGGGCCAGGCGATGTGTGCGGAACTGAAGCCAGAGGTTAAGATCCATCTATTTAGAGACTAAAAGGAAAGAGACCTTTTCTCCTAAGTTTCTTCCAATATTTGTCCCCACCTCCCCCCAACTCCATATCCCCCTCCCCCCATGGTTAATTCTTATGTCAATGGAAGCCCTCATTCTGCGTTCTTTGCAAATCTCATTGTTATATGACTTCGCATTAATACACTTATCGATTTTCCTTTTTTCACCCCCAGACCCCAAGAACTTTATCTCTCATTCTTCTGAATTCACAGAGGCATGTTCCAAACCCCACCACGTGTACTTGTCATCAAACCTCATCTATCTGTATTGCTCCCTCTCAAAACAAGCCTCTGGGGGCAAGGACCAGATCACAGTCAGCTTTCTGTGCCTAGCACCATGCTTTGCACAGGTGGCACTCAAGCAGTATTTGAAGGGGTGCACACCGCACTTAGCAGATCTTCGGGAAGTCTCTGCCGGCAGGTGATCGTGTCTTTTTGTCTCTTGGGATCCCCACTCCCAGCTCAGTGGGCAGAGCCTGGCTCGGGCAATGCTGGCCAGCTGGCTGCTTTACCCCCAGCCCAGCCTAACGCCCACTCTTAGGGCAACCACCTAAGCCAGAGATCTCGCAGAGAGAAGGAGTTCTAGCAAATGCATGCCTGGGAGTAGAACTCTGGTGGCCAGCTGCTGAAGTTATTGAGATTTTTTTTCTCTTGCTTTCAAAATTTCACTATTTGTGCTTGTTTTCTTTCTATGCCATGTGTTCGAGGTGGGAAACGTAATCTGCCCTTACCACTTTCTTTGCAAAGGTGGGGTCATGGGAAGGGGGAGCCCTTTCAGAGTCCTCTCTCCTTGGACCACTGGAGATGGGGCCTTCCCCCTCCTGGGAAGTCACCCTCAGTTTATCTGTACAGAAGAAATAGCCCTCGGCTGTGGCAGGAAGCCCTAGGGGGCCCCCCTGAGCAGGAGGGAGGAGTGTAGTAAGCTCAGAATCAGTTTGCCAATGGGAGTCATTGAACATTTGTCCTCTCTGGTCAAAAAATGAGACCCAGATCCCCTGGCTCATGTGGGAAAGGATGAAGTCTCACCTGGAGACTTGAGGTTCCTCTGGGTCCTGGGACTGTGCAGTTCTGAGGTGAGGCAGGGACGCCACGGCTGCGAGCTCCCCCCAGGTCCAGAGGGAGGGGAGACAGCAGGTCCCAAGACCCGTGTAGTGTTGGACCAGCCCCAGACCGAGTAGGGGCAGCTGACTTGTGGGCTTTTAAGACCAATGAAGTCGAATGAGGGTTTGCCCTGGGCTGTTGGGGGGAGTCCCATGGGTGTTTCCCTAATTAGAGGGTTAAGGGAAGCAAAAATTAGAATAGAGCATGCAGGAGGAGCCCGGGTTAGGAAATCAGAAAACCCATATAGACGTCCACGCTGCCGCTTCCTAGAAATGTGGCCTTGGGCAAGTCTCATAAATTCTCAGAGCCTCGTATCCCCAAATATAAAACTCAGATAATAATCCTCACTTCAGGGGCACTCTGGGAGGCTGCAATGAGGTATTGTACATGGAATCGCTTCACAAGCAATAAAAGCATTCTCTAAATATAGGGTATTATTATTTCCTCCCATCTGAGACCAGGTTCCTTTTCCTGGGTAAGAGAACATGAGCTATAAAATGAACGAGCCCCTCCCCACCCCCGATGCCAGCTGACAGGCTAATGGTGCTGGAGCACCAGGCTGGCAGGGAGGGAAGCCGGAGACTGCCACGGTCCCCACCCAATGCACGCTGTCCAGACCTCGGGGGAAAGAGGTGACATAATCCCTCCCTCTCCATAGGCCCTTGCCATTCATTGTGGCAAATTCAAATTGGAGGCCGCAGAGAAGCGGAGGGTCCAGCAGCTTCTGTTCTGCTTCTGACTTCCCACCCCAGAGGCCTCTCGTCACTGTAATTCCCATGGCAAGGCCCCCACCTAAGCCTCTTTGCTAACAGAGTATTTTTAACCTGCCACCTCCTTGCGC